>JAUKPT010001024.1:0-16681 GCA_032273505.1 Nanomia bijuga
ATTACAATATAAAACCGGTATTAATGTCAAAGGAAATTGAGCCATTTTATCTCGCGGTCCAAGGAAGTGAAAATTTTTCTGCCACCCTGGTTATGGGTATCGATTAACTACCATCAGATATGAGGATTTATTCGATAGAGAAGTGGAAGATAACCCCTGTTATCATATAGTAGGTAGACTACATGACTGTCTGTTAGAAAAGTGCAAGTAATCGATTATGCGGGCATTCTTTTCAAACCGGTACAACCAATCCTTATTTTATGTAAGGAACTAAGTTGAAAATGAACTAATTTAAGACCATTGTCATAAACATTCTAATAATCTTTTTAAAGGCAAAATGTTACCTTATGACATGGATATGATATGGCATAGCGCACACCTTCTAGGCGATCCAAACTATATAGAAATTCTGTGCTTTGCGTGATCGGTGCCCGCTCGCAGTCGACTCGACTGAAGAGAGGCCTAATACTAACGACAAAAAATGTGAAAAAATGTCATAAGATTCACTATTTACTATTCTCTATCCACTTTCTTATTCTTACATCCAGAGCAAGGCCATACATACTACAGGCCTACCTACCTTGCAAGAATATTAGAAAACTAGATGAAGTACATATTATGGAGTAGTATTACAAGTAATACCGAGATACAATATTCCTGACTCAAAAAATACCTCAATATGTATAAAGCATTGGGCGGACGGATTTCCAACTATTATGGTGTAAGGTAAACGTCGACCTAAAAATCCGCCATTAACAAGACAAGAAGAGGAACTCGATACCTATTTAGCTAATGATAACCTAAGTTATGAAACCCTCAAGATTGAGGTCTCAAAACGGACATTCGTTACGTCAGTCATTTCTTACATTATCAGTGATGTATTTATAATACAATCAATTTCCTTCTTCACTGAGTCACTATCCTTATTTCTCATCAAGATTTCAACTGATCTGAAGTTTGAAGGATTCCATGCGGGTTTCATTGCCATATAACTTCACTATCAAAAAATAGGATAAGGGAATGTCCAACAACAGGTTTTGTGACCCTTAACGGATGTCACAAAGTCTGTTTTACATTATGTATAGTCTATTTTTCATCATGAATAAATAAAAACACAAGAACACGCGCGCGAGCGGGAAAATAGGGACTGATTCAGCAATAATTTTTTTTATCAGTAAAAATTCAAAGAAATTGTTGGTCCGCTAAGCGTGGGGGGATGGGCGGGAAGGGATAATCTTAGAAACTTTTTTTCGATTATCGTAAACAACTATATTTTAACGAATCTTTACGAAACATAATGGTTAAAGATATTAAAAATGTGTGTTTTTTTAGATTTTGATTGTTAGAATGAAAAAATAAGAATAAGGTTTTCTTGAAAATATAAGCGGGGGGTGCTTCTTAGGGTGATAAGATGGTGATAATGGGTGATAATGTTTAAGAGATTGGCAAGTTATTTTGAAGTATTTAGATTTTGTGAATGGTATCATAAACAAAATGTTCTCCATTGGTTCACTTTCTGGTTTTCCTGTAATATGGCTGCTTTTTGACGACTCTGTTTTTATCTTCTAGACTGCAACATCAGCAGCCATCTCAGCAGTTCGAGGTGTTCGACAACCTGTTAAAAAAGAATGGAGTTTCACGAGGTTACGTCCAACCCCGCCGTACCAACAACAGAAATCGACCGAGGTATGACTAAAATCTTCCCCTGTTACTCGATTACAATAATTACATTGCTACATACACTAAGAACTAAAATTATTTCTACTTGAGTCTTTGGAATCATTTTTTTTCTGCAGCAATAATTCTTTACATAAATTCAGGCTGGCCACTAGTACTGGGATGTACTGGGTTGTACTAAGATGGCAAATGTACTTTTGGATAGTGTACTGCAAAATGAACTGGAATTCTAGATTTTCTACCTCCTAAAAATAATGTACTGCGTCGTACTGGGATGAATAGTCGAGCGGTTAAGTGCCACAATTATCAATACTATATAACTTTCGATCTGAGTTCAATACTCGTGATATTTTCCAGAAGATAAATAAGAGGCTGACAGTCATGAATCAGGCAATTGCTTTTTTACCGCCATCAATTCCAAAGTCTACTCTTGTACCAAGTCAATATGTATAATATAATTTGTGTTTTCATGTTTTTCTATTCTAGGAACGTGGTGACCTTAGAAGACTCATGACTAATAAAAAGAGCACTAAAGGTAATTGTTACACGACCGTCCAACATCAGGAGTTCAAATAAGACCTGGGGATCGGGGAAATTTCCCAACTAAAATTTGAGATTGAACCTAAATTCATCCCGTGAATATATTATAAGATCATAATTTACTGTTACATTTGTAGTATTTTCGCATTATTCCTGCCTGTTAATGTGATTTTATGAATTTTATGAATCCCTGAATATGCACTTTCACCTTCCACTTTTACACTAAGGTGTTCATGATTTTTATTTTGTTCAACAAAACAATCCATTTCTTCTTAGGTTTGGGTTCAAAAGAAGATGGTTTGGATGGATTTGTTCGCAAAGCTTCAACACCAAGTTGTAAGTATCATCTTGAGATTAGAAAATTAGTTTTCAGCTTATTTCTGAAGAATATATTTGGGTTATTCAAACATAAAAGTTTGTGTCATCAAGAACATGACGAAACCTAACGAAACCTAACGCAAAAACGATTTTCCACACAGACGTAATCCATTTTTGAATTTTCACTTATGTTTAGAAAATGATATTAGATGTTTAGCCTTCCAGAGTATTTTGTGTGATGAAATATTATAGCAACATTCAACTTCATTTTTTTTTTCAATCTTAACTGCAAGCAAAACTGTATGCAGAAATTGTAATTAGCAATTTGAATCAGGAAGTCAGATAAAAGCGAAATGATGATTACGAAAACATTATTTTTCCATATATCATCGATGGATGACATCATTGTTTGCTTTTACAAATGAATTTTTATGTTGTTATTAATTCTTGGTTTCCATTCCATTTACATTAAAAGCGACAATAAATGAATTGATGAATGAAATAATTTGAATAGATGATAATAATTTAATTACATTCGAATATAAACATGTGTTTCAAAGTTTCAGCGTTACTTAGTTTTTTTAAATCTAATCCGAGGAAGGCCACTCGCCAAAGTAGGTAATTATATCTTTCTTGCAGTATATTTCTCCTTAAGCTTGACACCTTCGGTTTTGCTAAGGTAAAAGCATTTTAAACACGAGAAATTGGCAAAACTAGAAAAACTACAATATAGAAATTTTCCTTGATTATACTCGAACTAACTTTATTGGAAGCTAGCGGTACGCTAGAAAGAAGTGATTTGATATATTGTCTTCAAACGCGCAATTTATCGCCAAAAAAACTCCAAAATAGCCAGGTAGAAAAGGTTTAATGCAGTACACATTAGATAATTGTGTGAAAGATTTTTAGTCTAAAAAGGCGAATTTACTGAATTTTAAAGGTCTTTTGTACTGTCTTTGAATTTGGCTTAATAGTGTCCTTTCTGTTGAAGGTTTTCTAAGAACGGCTATGAGAACATTTGAAGCTGAAAACCGATGACAAAATAAGAACATCCAGCCTCAGCTGAAATTTAGGCGTTCTTATAAAAAAAGAAGGTATCTGATGAAGACCGTCTTCATGGTTTCCTAGGCGTTTTCAAATGACCCAAGATAATTGGATAAGGCCCCACGAATTGTTATGCCCCTGGACACGTTATCCCCAAGCCATCTATGTCAACTTAACACCACTTTTCTCTCTATTTAGTCGGCACTCCCGTTAGCGACAAACAAGTCCTGGAGGAAGACATGATGATCTTAAGCGTCATCGAAGCATACTGTTTTAGTACAAGATCAAGACAGACCGTCAACTGTAAGTTTCATTTAGTGTTATTACTTTATTCTCATCTCATGATTTTTTTTCAATATTTATTCCTTAACGCGAAAGAATAAAAGAATCTTAATTTTCTTATATTATGAAATTTAAATATTATCATGAATAAGATTTATTCAGTTATTCAGTCATGATGACATCTCTAAACAGGGTTGTTTCTCTGGCTGGAAAGGCTGGAAAGGCTGGATAATCATTACAATTTTTGTAACATGGTTGGAATTTGATATAAAATTTTACCCATTTCATTTCTAAAATTTCATTCTTTCTTTTCACTTAAAAGTAGAAAAAAGATTAAGAGGCTGGATAATCATCATAGAAATAAATTAAAGGCAGGAAAGGCTTGAAACCATCATGATTTTTTCTTCAAAGAGTGTAAAAGGGCTGGAAAATATCCCCATTTTAAGCCAATTTTAGGTTAGAATTTGTGGTGCTATGCAGTACCAACCCTGATAAAGCATAGAAATCCATTAATATTTTAACCATCCATGTTTGGGATTTTCTACAAATTAAAGTAAATTGGTTAAGAAATTACATTATCAATATTTTGATTGGTTTCTTCAGAAGTGGAAGAAGGACTTTTAGTTTCAACAAAACATCAAATGATGATATTTTAGAATGGACCAATTAGAATCTTCGTGATGTTATTTCCAACCAATCAAATATACCAATAATTTATAGATAATCCCTTAAACTTTCATCATTTTACCACCTAATTATGATCATGCATATTTTCCATCTACTAATATGAAATCTAGTCTTTTGATTGGTTAGAAATTACAGCATCAGAAACCTTATTTTAAATCAAAAAATGATGGTATAATGGTATAATTTTCAACCAATCAAAAGTTTAAATTAGCCATCATTTGGCGACAATGTGAGGACAAGCTTATCAGATCAGATCGTCTCAGTGGGGAGAAAAGCTATGTCCAAATTTTGAAAGTTGATTTTTTTTAGAAAAGATTTTGTGGAAAATATATTTCTTCATAGCAACAATTCGTTTAGTACTTTTATGTCCACATATGCAAACATTTGCAAACTTTAAACGTTAAAATCTTATTTTGTTGATTTTGGACATAGCATAATATTGTTGTCCACTGACGATATTGCCTGAGGACAAAAAACAATTCATTTCAAATCTAAATAAATCACTATTATTATCATAATTTACTACTGCTCATGCTAACTGTTATTTCATAGATTTATAATTCAATAATGTAATTCTTAATTATATGCACCATTACTATAAACACATATGTTGATGCATGGATAACTTTATCATTTAAATCACCTTTTCATTTTTTTATGTGTTTTACCTTAGCTTATTCTTTTTCTTTTTTTCCCTTTCTTATCTCACTTAATTTCTTGAAAACACTGACACTGAAAAAAATATTGACATTATAAGAACACTGATAATACAGTGATAAATTTAAAAGAGAATTATATTCATCAAGAAGATGTAGCAGATAGTAGAGGTCTGTGGATTAAATGTCGTTGAGATAAAATGTATACTGGTGGTGAATGGAGTTATTACTTTGTTTTTGGGAACATTGAAGATTGGTTAAAGATTTTTTCTTTACTTGTTTGATTTTTCCTGGGTTAGACATGAGTATAAAAAGCTTTTAAAATGACACAAGAGTGAGATGGCAAATACAAAAACTGCATAAAAATAGAAAAAGAAAATCCTGATTGCGTTCTGGTAACATTTTGCAGATTGTGGTGTAAGTGTAAACTCCGTGATAAATGAAAATAGCACTATTTGAATGCACTAGTCTGCACAGCCAGCACTTCGATCCAATGGTTAGTTTTGTTTCTTTTTCCTGTTTTTTTTAAACTGTTCTGTGTTTGCATAGTAAATATATATTTATTCTCTCGCATGTGAGAATTATACTAGAAAAACGAACTGTAATTTGTCATTATTATATGTATATGGTATTATTTGTAATTATCTATGAGAGAAAATAAAGATTTTTTTTTGCACAATATTTTGTTCTACCATAATCGTGATTGAAAAGGTCATTGATTATCATGAACTGTTTTACATAGAAATTGTTATATTATTCGTAAATATTTGATAGAAAAAATAAAAAAAATATTTGAAAATGTTTGATCTATTTTATCCTAAAAATATTGGATTTAATTTCCCTTGGATGATTTCCCCTCCTTTTTGTTTTGATGGAGGTTGCGAGGTAACCAATTACCATTTTTTCTTTATTTTCTCTCTCTCTCTTTGTGTAGTGGAAAGTCCAGTACCAGAATTTGAAAATAGAAATCTACTAGAAATCAATGAACCGAAACAATTTTGTGTTGTTGTTAACGAAAACGAAGCAGCGCCATTGCTCGAATCCGAGGAAGTGTACGCCGAAGAACGAGAACTGATACAATCGCCAAGAAAAATAAACATTGGAAAAAAGATATTGCTAAAAGGCTGTTTATGTATGTCAGGGAAAGCAGCCGAAAGTCCTTGAAAATACTATGTCTGATTTTGTCCATTTTAGTATTTTTTTTACATAATATGGTAAACAAGAAAATAGTTTTTGTTTATATTAAGAATTTAAGTTAGGCATGTCCATATTTTAAGTATTTTTTTTTAAAAAAGTATGAACTATTACAGATATCTTCTTTGGAGTAATTTTTATTGATACAAAGAAGGTTTTTACAAAATCTATTCATGTACTAAGAAGAAGGTATGAGCAAGTTGGCCCAAATTTTGAAGCAATGTGGACATGTCTACTTATGACAGAAGTATTCAATTCTTTTGTGATTACGTCGATTCTTATTTTCTCAATTTTATGAGATAATGATTCTATTCTTTGATTGTGCAGTTTTTTAATCAATTTTTCGTCTTTTCTGAAACAATATTAGAAGAAGATGCAGACAAATCTATTTAGATGTATCATAGTTTTTCAAAAAGATGTTTATATGTACATTTGTTTTCATTTTTTATTTCACTAACTTTTATTTCCAGGATGATTTACTACTATTTGGTGTGAGAACTTTTCGTGAATTTCCAGATAAACGTCCTATTCGTGAAATATGCCATATTTGGTCATTTCTTGCTCATTTTGACGGAAAATTAATTCACACTAAATTTAAAAAAATGGAGAGTGAACCGAATTTTAAAAAATTCTGGAAGCGAAAATTTCTGACATTTTGTAGTCATTGAAGACTCTAAGCTTTTAAGTCAAGTTTTTCGATGTTAGTCTCATGTCTTCCACACATAATTTCCACACATACAGATCCAAATAACAGAAATTGATTTCTAAAAAATCAAAAATTGTGTTTTTTCATTATTATTTCATTTGATAGCACGAGCTGTTAACATATGAATTACTTCTTTTTTTCTCATTACGGGAGAAATATTTGTTAATAATCTGTTAGTGGATTCTAAATCT
Organism: Nanomia bijuga; assembly: GCA_032273505.1. Lineage (NCBI taxonomy): Eukaryota > Metazoa > Cnidaria > Hydrozoa > Siphonophorae > Agalmatidae > Nanomia > Nanomia bijuga. The sequence continues at coordinate 7,296 of JAUKPT010001024.1, forward strand.
GTATAAAATTTTTTCGTTCCGTTCAGTAATCTTTAATTCCTTTTTAAACATTGCAGTACATTCTCATCGCATATTTTATTTCTCACTTTTTAGAACTTCTATAGATATAATTTTTGTTAATATTTTGTTCTTATTTTTTTAATTTCCTTTTTTTTATTTTCTGTTTTTTTACCATTATTAGGGAAAGTCAAATTATGCCTAATTCAATTCTTTGATTGGTATAAGATTACATAGTCAAGATTCTTTCAGAATATTTTAACAAAATATTGAGCCAATCAGCTTCCTGACGCTGTAATTTCTAACCAATCAAACGGTTAAAATAGCTGAAATTTGGCGATAACTATTTAGTAATCAAGAGAGAACAATAAGGGAGAAAGTATCAGATGTTTCAGATGTATATCAAACTTGATAAACGCAGACAGGGCTGCGTATAACGTACGTGCCAAAGTTCAAGGGACATTAATTTCATGGTACAGTGATAATTCTATCAATAGAACTTAGCAAGCGTAAACACAATGACTTTGACATTTTCATAATCACTCGACTATATTATACCCCCAGAAAAACATGGAGTTTTAACATATGTACACGTCTTGATGTAAAGATTACATAAAGGGCGATGAACCGAATAATTGTGAACGTTCTAAAATCTTCTGAAGTCTCCCTAATTGTGAAATTTGTGTTTATTTTCCTTGTTACATTCATTCTTCTGTTTATTTTCCGTTTTATTTTCTGTTTTAACCTTTGTGTATATTCATCAGGAGAAGAAATTACAATAATATTTTCAAGCTAACGAAGCCGTGACAAGCTCCAGCTACATAGTCTAGTGGCTAATCCTACTTAATTTTAATCATTTATATGGGAGTGATGGGAGCATGGATAAAGCATGTATCTGATCTGACATCTATAATATAACTAATATGCCTAATTGGATAAAATATTTACCCCTGTCAGATGAAAATAAATTAAATAAGGGCTAATTATAAAAACAAACAAGAAAATTTTGAGGAGTCATAATAACCACCAAAATTTTGATTTGGGGGGTCAACAGTGTATTATGCGAGGTCATTGACCCCCCTAACAACACCCTGTTTTTTCTTCCTCTGTTTAAGCATTGTGTACTTTTAATTCAATTCTGCGTTTCATATTGTATAAAAAATCATACAAACACATTATCTCAGTGACCTTAAGTAGATTTCGTGAAAAAATAAATTGACTGAAAAAAATATTTGGTGGATTTGGCTGATTTTTTAAAAATTATTCCAATTAAATTCGCTATCGATAAACGATGTTGAGCAAATGTTAAATTTAGGACAATTCCATCAAATTTTTCTTCCGTTTAAATGTCACACATGAAAAATTCTTCCGTGTGGAGGAAAATATTGTTGATTTTTTTTCATAATGGTCTGTTTTTCATGCTGAATAGATTATCGTGAAAATTAATCAATTTGGCTGTCACTGACTTTCAGAAAAATGTTTTAGATTTATAAGTTGACGTATGCACTTCTACATTTATATTTAAATATTATAGCTTTAACATCAAGACATACAGATATCCAAGTATTAGTCATTCGTGTTGATAATTCACTTAATTTATAATAAACTTTGATGTAAATTTCCTTTAGTAAAGAATATTTTATGAAATGTTTTAAATGTATATTTTTATGGGAAACCTTTCGATACTTCATATATATATATATAGTATATTGGCACGCTTAAAGTATATTTATAGGTCTTTAAGTTTTGCTTTTACTTGGTTTACATATATTTAGAAGGGACGAACATTCGGTGCTCGCTTTGGTGATTCAACCATTTTCTATTCCTTTTCCAGCAATATCGTGAATTTTTTACTGTTCTATGCATTTAAACATTTTTAAAAAGATTTAGTATTATAGGAACTTTTTTTGGCAATTTCTCATGAAGAACCACCAGCTCTCCAAATTTTCTCCCTGCCAATATGCTATGCTTGATATAAATTTTGTTTGTCTTTACAGTTTTATAGTTGAAGAAGCGGCAAGGAATTCCGTAAAATGCAAAAGTTCCATTATCATGACCTAGAAAAGTTAATTTCCACTAAATACAATGTTTTCGCGCCTAACCGTTCCAGTCCCTTCCTCTTAATACTTTCTTCCAAGCAGTAGATTTAAATATTGCTTTTTTCTTTACAGAAGAACAAAAATCTAATAAACCTTACTATTAAACCTTATTGTCATTCTGACTCATCGATATTCCTTGAATCTGTATTTTAAATGACCTGATTTAAAAGTCATTACCGAAATAAATCTTCTTTTGAAAGCTCTTAACTTCTCATTCAAACTATCATTCTATTATTGCCGTGCAAGAGAAAAATATAAATTCTATCATGGATGGTATTTATTTATCTGTTTTTATTTTAAAACCTATGAACCATTTCTTGGCTTTCTTTTAAGGGTTTTTCCGACGAAAAGGGGTTGGATAGGGACAATATTATATCATACCTAATGTGATGATATTATTCAGAAACTGCTTATTTATTGATTTTTTCCTTGCATATTTTTGTTTTGTTCCATCATTTTCGTTCGACATTCTGTTACAAATGATATATGTAAATACTATGAGATGTATCAGTTAATTTATTTGCTGCTAAAATATATATATATTTAAGTATTCTTACATGTAAAGTCGATGCTATTTCATGTTGTTTTGTCGAAGGGGTGGGTATGAAGGTGTTATGGAACGTTGTTCAGAACATTTCTTATCCTGCAGTGGATATTATAAACGGGGAAGGACAATTATTGAATCAAATATTTCATGATTACATGTCCCAACAAGAATTAACGTCGTCTTATCTCAGTCATTTTTATGTCGTTTTCAGTAATTTTATGTCATTTTATGGCGCTTTCACTTCACATCATTATCTGGAAGTACGTAAAATGAGGGAAAATGACGTTGTTAAGATAAGATGATTGATAAAGGATAATTTCATTTTTACTATTGGAGTATTTCAGGAAAAACAAACATATGCTTGGGTCATTCTAGTGTATTATCTTTAGCTAGACGCGTTTTATCCTCTTATTATTGATTCATTACATTACTTTTCATGAAAGAATGGACTAGTCCCGACAATTGTGAAAGATACTTTCCCACCATTCTTTGTTTGGCCTTAATCATGTCCAGGCTGCTGCATTACAGCTATTTGAAGAGACTTTCTTTATAAAGTGAAAAGTTAGTTTTTTTTGTTCTAATAATATGAGCACCTTAGGTGTAACCATGACGATATTCCGGATCACGTGGGAGAACTCAAATAAGCGAAGGTGACTCGATCGTATGAAAAACAATTTCCCACGGGAATTATGTTGAGCTGTTAACAATACTTGTCTGCAATTACTGATTTGTGATCAGGGACCACTCTTTAAGATGGTTGATGAAGTAACCACCTGATTGGTTAGAAATTCCCTTCAGGAGATGCGTGGCTTCTAGTATCAATGACGTCATACAAAGATGATATTTTGAGATAATCGTTTAGGATCATAATGACTTTTTGACCAATCAAAGAGCCAGACAGACGATTTGTGAGTCATACAAGCCTCTTGTAACGAGAGGTTTTAAGCGTTGTTAAAGTCAATAGAGAAAACCAACTGACCTAGATTTTCAACGACTTACATTTTTATTCAATCAGTTGCTTCATGGTACGATTCATAACAAATCAAGTCGTCACTAATGTATTCATGATCTTGAGTCAACCAGACAGTGGTTGTGTAACAAGAGATCATATTTGAACAGGTGAGCAAGAGCGTGGGTACAGTCGAAGGACGTGTCGCTGTTCCAACATCAGAACTTTTTAATCTCTTATGATGACCACTTCATTGCTAATGGGATTAACTTGATATTGATCTTATTGGTGCGTTAATGAGTGAATGCATACTACGTTAATGGGTATATTCCCATATCTTATACAGGAAACAATTTGATGTGTGTTGTTTGCACTGTTGATTCTTTCAGGAAGTTTTTACAAACATCGGAAAACGCCTCGTAGAAGCGTTCAGTGAGTGTGTATTCGTTGAGTAGCCTCCTCTAACGATGAAAGTCTTAAAGTAACAGTTTCAAAAAAATGGTCCCCATATGGTCCCACACTTTACACTTAACCCCCTATCTGAAATGTTGACTGAAAAAGCATTTTTTTTCATGATTTAAAAAAAAAAATGCATTTATTGTGATGCTTTAAAGAAAATGGTCCTCTATTTGGCATATAACCCCTAAAAGTAGAAGCCCCTATAAGAGAGATTTCTAGGGGATCTAACCAACCTCGTTAAAGCCCGGCCCATTATGATTTCATTTCGGGAACTCCGGAGTTCCTAAAACGGAATCATAATGGGCCGGGTTTTAACGAGGTTGGGATCTAACTTAACCTTATTTCCTTGAAAAGTATGAAAGGAATGTTTATAACCAGTTTCTTTAAATGTCTCTTTTTTAAAGAAAATAAGGCCATTGTTGGTCCTATCTTCAGCCCAAGCTGGTCCTTATCCCGTCCCTAAATACGGACCAGAACGCAAGAAGTGAGAGACTTAATGATTTCGAGGCGTGCTTGTTGTTGTTGTTGTTGTTAAATCCGTAATATACCAACTTGATGTATCTAAGTGGTTGGCAATTTCAACAACGTTAATTACCTCGTTCTCATTGTTGTTTGTCTTGAGGATTTATTTATAGTAGGTTGGTATCAGGTTCACACGTATTTTTAGTAAATTGTGTGATGCTTGTTAAATTGGCTGTTTGTGTGCGTTTAGGCTGTGTTAATTGCGAATGTTTATAGTTTTTACTTGTAGTTATTACGGGTAGTTGTCGCAAAGATATATCGAAATGGATGTTCTTGCGAAAGTTATTTTGAATTGTAAGTAAACATGGTTGTCGTATGCTTTAATGTTGTCGGATTTTTGGCTAAAGTTGTTGGATTCTTGACTAATTTTGTCGGGTATTTTTCTTAGCCAGAGATCTTTTGAGCCAGTTCAGATAGTTTCTATTTCAACGATGGTAATACCACCACCACTACTGCTTCGGCTTTTGATTGATTGATAATCATCGGCGAATTATCAGCTGTGTGGTTTCATGGTTTGATTTCTTATCTGAATATTCGACCTAACCGAGGTGCTTGATATTTATTCTTGATCTTATCATCTAAACGGGTTGTTTAAGCATCTCTCGAATTACTCTGCTAAGGGTTGATTGGGGGCGTAATGAGCAGTGACATAGCCAGGCCTTATCTAGAAATGTTATGCGGCGTCTGATGGGCGCATATTTGTATTAAAAAGGGCGGTTTTGGATATATCAATTCCAATTTATATTATCATGGGTAGGTATATGGCTGGATCGGATATCCAGATCTTAATTTGCCTAAATCAGTCCATAAGTAGCTCTGGAAAAAATTTGGGTGGCATAAAAGGGGGAAGTGGATTCTTTAAGCTATGCCAATGGTAGCGAGGGAACGCTGTCAGACACTTTTCACATATTGTCGCAATGCACTGATTTAGCATCAGTTTGTCTAAAATTAGTCTTTAGAATAATAAGGCAGCTTTAACAGCTAGAAAATGGTGAAGAATTAGGGGTCAAAAAGTATCCCATTCTCCAATATATTCTGGCTTGATAGTCAATATGATAATTTAACCTGTGTTGTCTACTCTTTCTCGTTTTAGGTGGAAGTCCTGACAGTCCGTACATGCCTCCCGACGTCCCCCCTCATTTCAGTTTCAAACCCATCACGCCTCCACGGGTGTCGAATATGGGGGGAAAACAGAAGACCATCAAGAAGTTCAAGAAGAAACCAAGAGAACTGTAAGTATGGGTATTGTAATGATGAGATCCTTTTTATTGTCAAATAAACGTGGCTATGATAAGAGTGAGTGTTCGCAAAAGTCGTGCGTTCATATCCCGGCTGGTTTAGACCTAGCACATAGCAATCAACATTAAGGATATTGTGTGAGGGTAAGCAGTGAAATCAGGGATAGGAGTCGCGACAATTCCTATCCACGGGTAGCAGCGAATGGAAAGGTAGCATGCGGTCGAGTTATACTATGAGTTATATGTTAAAAGGTATATGAATTCGTAGTATAATTCTAAATGACTTGATGAAAGCCAACTTCTATTTTACCGATGCAGGAAAAGAATTGCTGTTTCGTTTGGCGTAGCACTATTTCTTCGTTACCATTTTTTTATTTACTTTTCATATTTTAGTGATGCAACGACAGAAATGATGGGATTGAAACAACAAGTTCAAAATCTTCATAAGGTATGTCTCATAGTATACACCTAGGGCTCGACCCTACCCTAAGGAAAATCGCCCCACCCTGCAGTACCAAAGTGCACGAACTTTGGTAAAGGCAATGGCCTTGATTGTTGATTGTTGAATTGAGGTGGAGCTATTGATGTTTAGAAGAAAAATAAGTGTTAAACAATATTGACCCAACCCTGCACTGCATAGGCATCCCCATCCTGAAAATACCTCAACCCAAAAATCCTTAACCCCTAGTTACCAGGGGTTGCGCACCATGGGTTTGCTTGCGTCCGAAACGTGTTGTATTAGATTCGTCTGCAATCGCTCGTTTTAGTCCTCTCCATGAGAAACCAAAACAAATAATTCACTTTCTTCGTATTTTATTTTTTTTTAAATTTGACATGAATATGTAACTTTTAATTGCAAGAAGTATCTGATTTTCTGGAAAAGTACGAATAGTTCCTAACTTTTTATATGCATTAGTATTTTATTTTATATTTGATACGATTTGTGTTTTAAAGCACTTCTTCTAAATGCATTTTCATTTCTTATTTCTAGCAAACGTTATACTTACGCGAGAATCTCGAAGAGGAACGAAAATCTCGCGAAAACTTCGAGAAGTTTCTAAAGAAGGTACTCGGACGGATCGCTCCGGACATCGACTGGACGGAAGACACTGCTCCGCAGAAAACCACTCCTTTATAGCCATTAAAGAAGACGTGAGCAAGAAACTCCCTTTCGGTCACGTCAGTTTAGACAAAGAAATAAAATTTTATTAAACGTCTAAAAAAAACTAAGACTTTTCTTCATCGATTCCCGCAACGCAACTGTGGCGAAACTAATACGATGTGCGGCTCTCGTTGGAGGGTGCACATCGGGTACGCAAAATTCTGAAGATGAAAAAAGTTGCGCGGGAAAAAAATGTGCGCTGTCAAATGTAATCCGTTCGTGTGGTTATTTTTCCGGGTTACGTTTAGTCGAATCCGAGACTCCGGGAAAGATGCTGAATTGAGGTCTAAGTGAGAGAGAGATGGATCTCGCTTAAATGCCTATCAGATCTTACTAAGTCGAATTTACAATGTATACTGTATACGTTATTCGACAAAAAATGCTTTCTACTCGATTAAGTCCAAGTAGATCGACAAAGTGCGATTGATTCGATGAAGTGCGAAAAAGTACTCACAATTCATAGATATGGTTTCTGCACTGCTCGACAAAGTGCAGAGGTATCGTTCAATGTCGTACAAAATTAAAATGTATTTTTATTATGGTCTTTTCTCTTTTTATAGCTAGATTAAAAAATATTTGTAGCAATACCTTATTTCAACCATTTAGGTATTAAAGATTATCATTTTCTTTTGTTTTCTTTTGTTAGTGTTTGTTTTGTTTCTGTGTCTGTTTCACTTGTGTTGTATTGTTATTAATGTTATTAAAGTCTTCAAATATTAACGCAATTCAGTGGCGTATCGAGCATTGATGAGGAAAAAAGGGCCTTAAAATTTTCAAACAAAGTCTGAAAAGATGGGGAATAGTTTTTATCGTAAATATAGGGCCTCTTTTTTCTTACCAAAGGGGCCGGTCCTATGCCCTGGCCTGGATACGCCAATGTAATAGATCACCACATTTGTGGCAGCCGTCTGATAATCGGAACAAAAGAACGTTCAACGCTTCACCCATTTGGATGCTTAGTCCGAGACATAAAGGGTACTTAAGACATAAGAAATGTCTTTGCTTAGAACTAGACAAGATTCGTAAGGAAAAAATTATGTCAATTTTGTTACCAATTTTGAAATGTTTCGTATTAATTTCATATTTTGGGACGAAGTCATTTGTCCAAAACTTCGTTAAAAACTGGGCTTTACTGATAGTAAAAATCGCAAATTAACTGTGTATTGTTAAAATTCATAATGAACTTGTTAACATATTTGTATACACAAGTGAAATAAGAGGACTTGTCATCCAATCAATTCCACGTATTGTAATTGTTACCAGACCAATAGTACCCAAATGTGATCATTCTTGAAACAAGTTTGTTGGCCTTTAATAGAGAAGAGGTCATTAGGACCTTATTTAATCATTTGATTGGTCAAAAAGAATCTTCGAGTCTTATTGAATTAATCGTGTACTTATTAATTAATTACGGAAAAATTGGCCTTCAGTAGTCAATTGTTTATAGGACGCAGTATTTAAAGATTTTTTATATATATACTTAAATTCATGTGTAATAGAAAAGAAGATTTCTACTTGTTTTGTTTTGTTAACGTACAATTTTTCAATGCTACGGTATTATCGAGGATTTGTGTCGTGTGGATCGAGTGGTGTATATTTCAAGTGCTTGTCATTTAGTTACTTTCTCGTAGCAACCCTAAACTCTTGATTATACGTTCAGTTATTCCTTTTAACGAATATTTCTCTTTCCTACGTAAACTCTCGGGAACAATACTTTTTGAATGCATAAAATGTTGATATCTAAATTAGAAATTATTTTATTTTAATATTTGACATCATTTTGTCTAAAAGTTGAAATCTTGAGATGATAAAAACATTTGTGGCACAAAAATTTGCGAAATTCATTTTCTTTATCAAACTCTTAGTCGATAACAGAAAACATTGTTTATTTCTTTGTCGAACTCTTTTTTTGGAGGCTTGAGATATAACAGTATGGCGTTGAATCAAAGTTTATTTTAAAATACGTTAACCGCTTTAATTTTAGTGGTTCGCCTATTTTGATATGGTTTTATATTCTGATAATTCCGTTGGTAGTAGTTTCCTCGCATGTGTCTCATTCATTCACGCTTAGATATTCACGCGCATTAAGACTTTAGATTTTCTTCCACGCACCTCATTTCTCTCAAAAAATAACTTTTCTGAGTTTTTGGTCTGGAGAATTATGATAGAACGTCGATTCATTTTCTTCTACGAAAAAGTATGCACTTGTTCAAAAAGATTTTGGGAAGTGTCTAGAATTTCATTTGGTATATCCCTCGAATTTAATTTACTTGGTAGTACACCACTAGTCTAGATTTTATTAAATTTTATTCAAATGCGTTCTTTTACAAAAACAGTTACCTTATCGGACAAAACTTAGTCGGACAAAAATATTGGTCGGACATAATTTTAGTCACTTTCGAAAAATTTAGTC
>JAUKPT010001025.1:0-16680 GCA_032273505.1 Nanomia bijuga
TGTAAATGTTTGTCGATCATAATAGTATTCGTATCAATAGTATTTCGTATCAATTAAATAGTTCATAATTAATCACAGTAGGGACCTATTTTTGGGGATTTTTGCCCTTTTTCCATTGTTTTCAAATTTTGGAACCGTCATTTTTGGATTTCCCGTATTGATTTCAGTATCCGTACCAATTTTCAAGTTAATCCGATGACCTTTAATTTTGAGGAGTGGGGCTATCTGTTTTATTTTGGGCTTCGGGACCGTCATTTTTCAATTCCTCATACCAAAATTAGTATCCATACCAATTTTCAGCTTAATCCAATGACTTTTAATTTCGGAGATCTGGGGTCGAATTTTAGGGGTCTGGGGCCTAGTCACTGTCACGTAGGCCGAGTCACGTGGTTCTGACGTCATGGTTGCTAGGGTGGTGATGCCTTTTAGTTTTGGTTGCTAGGGAGCATCGGCATATTGCTTTGATTTCCTCTACTAAAAATCTAAAAACAAATGAATTAGTACCCTAAATAGCAAAAAGGGATAAGTGCCCAGAATTCTCCCAATAATTGCACCCAAAAGTTGAAATCCTCCAAATGCATTCTAGATGTGCCAAGGGAGACCAGTAGTTGATTGGTTTGATCAATGGTTGCCTAAGAAGGCTCAACTCGAATTTGTGTCGGAATATGTTGGGCTGTATCTATAGGTGGCCATGTTTGACCTTATTTTTCAGAGCAAGTTTATATTATCAAATATTTTTTTGTGAATTACGTGCGTCAAATTAATTTTGGGTGAGCTACGATAATATATTTGCTGCACGCTTTTGCTGTCTGACATCAGATATGTCTTTCTTCTAAATCAATAATATTATTGATTATTGATTAAGAAGCGCGACATATCCAATATCATACTCCGAAGCGTACAGCAAATATATAATGTCTTTAGAATTAATTTTCAAAGAAAATGGTTGACTTATTATCCTTCTCACAACAGCTCATTTCCATTTCACGAGTTGAGTTGGTCTAAATTAGTTCTCTTTTTATAAGCGTTGCATGAAACCAACTGTGAATCAATAGAAATTCATTGACAGCTCCAGTTTTTATTGGTAGCTCACAACCAAACGACTATTTGTATTTTGATAGAAAATAATGATTTTTTTTTACTTGAAAATGAGTCACAACTCGTTTTCACTTTTACCAGCGCAGTTATACATTCCATTTTTCAAGTATATAATCATAAGTATCATTTTTATTTTCTTCTAGTGGTCCACATGCTCTAGTATCCAGGAATATTGTAGATGATATGCTTAAAACTCACTGTGGAAATAAATAGCATCATTTCAAAGTTACCTTACTATTAAGAAGAATAGAATATCAAACCATATCCTTTTTTTTAATCTATTTTTCATTCCCGATCCAGTTATCTAATTTGTTTTTAGCTTTGAAGATTTTGATATTTTTTTTATGTCCAATTTCCGGAATTTTTCGAATATGCCTAACATTTTACAAGTGGCACTCTTTTGTTTTAGAGGTTGTTGTGAGGATATTTCAATAAAAGAAAATATACGTACCGATTTTTGCAAGGTACTATAGCTTGTCCCCCAGACTATATGGAAATAACGATTTTGTTATTATATGAAATCCTAACTTTCTTATTGTATTCAGCATGTCTTGCTACAAATGATGAGAAAGAATCTGGATGACATAAATGTATCAGTAAAAAAACAAGCAAACATGGAAATATTTATAAAGTTACATTCAAGAAATACAGCAGACGATTCACAATAGAATTTAGAACAATAGAATTTTTTCAAAAACTTTAAATTAGTTTTGCTTTGGTTTATCATTTTCTGCGTTAAGGTGTTAATTCATACGCATCCTTATTAACAATTACCGAGACAGCTAATTTGTTCAACCTTAAAAAAATTCAATAGTATGCCTGTCTCAAAGAAAAGAAAATGTGGAAAGATTAGTTTGTATGAGGGGCATACAGGTCAATAAAATCTTTGACACTTTGAGAAAAAATCCAAAAAAATCCAAAACATCCAAAAAATCTTTGACAGAATTTTCGAACGTTTGCCCCTCGAGTTTGTAGCTCTTTTCATCGTAAAGCTGCAGCTCACATTTTTTTTTTTTATTATTTGCAATAATAATTACGTAATACACTTACCAGATTAACCAGACATTTTAAAATAAAAAAAGTATGAACGCAAATCCAAAAAACATAACGAGCGTTAAATAAAAACTACAATTATATTAAAATTATAATTAGCAGATATTTCGACAATATTACATTATCATTATCAATGCAAAATGAATTCATTCTTTCTCTTCTATTTTTTGAGAGAAATGAAAAAAAAACATGTAGGTAGAAGCATAAAAGTAGAAAATATTTTGAAGAAAAAATGATTTACAAGGAAGCTGCCAGCCAAATAAACATCTAAAAAGTTGTCAGAAAGAAATTATTTACAAGAATGAAAAACAGTATATACAGAAATCTTAATATAACATTATTCTATTTGAAAGATTGAAGAAGGTACAGGATTTTGTTCATGTTTACGAACAAAACTGTTTCTCTAGTTTGCATAATAAATATGCAACGAAATTGTATGCACTTATGATGCACAAGCTCTTACTTGCTTATCGAGGTAATTATTCCCATGACGTCATCTATAACATTTTTGAAAAATCACGAAAGAATATCCAAAAATGGGTGTTCCCACCCCTCTATTCAGCCAAATTCTCATCCCACCCCTTATAGTGATTTTCGAGAGGTTTTATCTCACCCCATGAGAAAGGGGTGGATGCACACTATGAGTTCACACTCTGACGTGACTGGGTATTGAACTCAGAGTGCATAACATCTTTTATTGATTCGTGGGTTAATTAACCGTTCGGCTATCAATCTACTGTTCTAAAAAAAAGGGCATTATTTTGATACTTTCTACATTGCTCTTCACATGTGGTTTACTTGAGAATAGCTGTGTTTATGAATGTCATAATCTTTCATTTATCTCAACCAATCTTAATTCATGATTCATCTTGAAGGTGAAAAATGCTTTGGGATGGTAGCTTGTTGGATCATCTTTAATTTTATTATATTTGATTTACTTTTTCAATAATCAATATTCTAATATCCCTGTCCGCTTTATTACTCCTTTGTGAGGAACTTTTTGGGTATCTGATATATGAGTAAACTTTTATATATTCAGGATCGAAGTTCAAATAATATAGACTATTTATTTTTACTAGGCTAAAGGTATAAATTTGTCGCTGCATTTGTACCAGATGTCAGTGGTCGACAAAATATTTTGCTGCCTGGCAACGCAGACATTGCTGCCTAAAACAGAAAATTCCCTTAAACGGTTCAAGAAAACTGACTTTGTGCAAACCATCAAAGCCATAAAACGAAAAAAAGAATTTTTTTATACTTCTTATAGAAAAAGCCTATTACATATAGGTAGCGACTTTGCCGACCCCTGTTACACGTGTGAGCTGCAGCTGTACCAGGTATCAAAAATTCGGTCGTGTAAAAGTAATCAATCTGAGATTGCAATTATCAAGTTGATAACATCACAACTACAAGCGAAATTGTTTGAAAAGAATTTGACTACCTCTTTTTCATATTTCCCTTTCTTCTTCAGAAATATCCATAATAACAAACAAAAAAAATAAAGAAAAATGACGACGACGAAGTGCCGAAAGGTCGATCTCTGAATAACATATAGAATATTTGTATGTGTTACGTGGTATTATCTCTACTTCGCATTTCACTTCAAATAAAAGTCAAACTAATCTCAAGAATGGTGTTCTTCAAAAGAAAAAAATAATGAATAATTGATGAATAAATGATGAATAGATGAGTAACTAAATGAATGAATTAATGAGAAAGAAAGAAATGAAAAATAAGTTCGTAGAAACCTTATATTTTTGTTACATAAAAACAACAAATCCATCTGTATGCTAACGCATATACAAATCTCTCCCTCACAAGCAAATTAGCTTTTGAGAGCCATACATAAACCAGTTAAAAATCAATATTTTTTTATGCATTTTTTTTGTTAGGTTTGTTGGGTGAAATAAAAAAGAAAGACAATTCTGGGTTACGAGTTCCCATTTAACAAAAAAAATGATACATTATCAAACATGAAGTTTATGAAGTTATTTTAAAGCCAAATTTCAAAATTTGGTCGACTCGTCGAAAGAGAAATTCATTCGAAAAGCAGGTCGATACTACGAGATAAAAATTCACTAGAGAATAATGTCGCCTCGTCGAGATAGTTATTTATTCAAAATTCAGGTCACCTTATCATCAGAATAGAAATTCATTCGAGAATCAGGTCGACTCATCGGAATAGAAATTCATTCAAGAATCAGGTCGACTCGTCGAAATAGAAATTCAATCGAGAATCAGGTTGATTCTTCGAGAAAGAACTTTTTTCGAGAATTAGGTCGACACGTCGGGATAGAAATTAATTTCAAGAATCAGGTCGACTCGTCGAAAAAGAAAGTCACTCGAGAATCAGGTCGACTCGTCGAGATAGAAATTCACTCGAGAATCAGGTCAACTCTTCAATATAGAAATTCATTCGAGAACAAGTTCGACTCATCAAAAAAGAAATTAATTGAAGAATCAAGTCGACACGTCGAGATACAAATTCATTCGAGAATCTATTCGTCTTTTCGAGATAGAAATTAACAAGAAAATCAGGCTGACTCTTCGAGTTAGAAATTCAGTAGAGAATCATTTTGACTCGTTGAGATTGAAATTCACTCGAGAATCATGTCGACTCATCGAGATAGCAATTTATTCGAGAATCAATTCGACTCTTCGAACTTGAAATTCAATCGAGAATCAGGTCGACTCATCGAGAAAGAAATTCATTAAAGAATCAGGTCGACTCTTTGAGAAAGAATTTAATCCGAGAATCAGGTCGACTCGTCGAGATAGTAATTCATTCGACAATCAATTCGACTTTTCGAAATTGAAATTCACTCGAGAATCGGGTCGATTCTTCGAGATAGAAATTTACTCTATGATCAGGTCGACTCCTCGAGATACAAATTCATTCAAGAATCAGGTCGACATTTCGAAATTGAAATTCAATCGAGAATCAGGTCGACACTTTTAGATAGAAATTCAGTCGAGAATTAGGTCGACTCTTCGGGATAGAAATTCACTCGAGAATCAATTCGACTCGTCAAGATGAAAATTTATTCGAGAATCAGGTCCACTCATCGAGAAAGAAATTCATTCGAGAATCAATTCTATTCTTCGAAATTGAAATTCAATCGAGAATCATGTCGACTCGTCGAGATTGAAATTCAATCGAAAATCAGGTCGACTCGTCGAAAAAGGAATTACTTCGAGCATCAGGTCGACTCGTCGAGATAAATTCATTCGAGAATCAGGTCGACCCTTCGAGATAGAAATTCAATTGAGAATCAATTAGACTCTTCGAAATTGAAATTCAATCGAGAATCATGTCGACTCTTTGAGATACAATTTCATTCGAGAACCAATTCATCTCTTCAATATACAAATTCACTAAAGAATCAGGTCGACTATTCGAGATAGAAATTGTTTCGAGAATAAGTTCGACTCGTCGAGATAACGAGTTCATTCGAGAATCAGATCGACTCTTCGAGATAGAAATTTACTCGAGAGTCAATTCGACTTTTCAAAATTGAAATTCAATCGAGAATCAGGTCGACTCTTCGGAATAGAAATTCACTCGAGAATCAATTCGACTCGTCGAGATGAAAATTGATTCGAGAATCAATTGTAGTCTTCGAGATAGAAATTCACTCGAGAATCAGGTCGACTCATTGAGATAGAAATTCATTCAAGAATCAGGTCCACTCATGGAGAAAAAAATTCATTCGAGAATCAATTCTATTCTTCGAAATTGAAATTCAATCGAGAATCATGTCGACTCGTCGATATAAAAATTTACTCGAGAATCATGTCGACTCTTCGAGAAAGAAATTCATTCGACAATCAATATGATTTTTCGAGATAAAAATTCACTCGAGAATAAAGTCGACTTTTCGAAATAGAAATTCACTCAAGAATCATGTCGACTTTTCGAGAAAGAAATTCATTCGGGAATCAGTTTGAATTTTCGAGATAGAAATTCACTCGAGAATAAGGTCGACTCTTCGAGATAAAAATTCACTCGAGAATTAAGTCCACTCTTCTAGATAGAAATTCACTCGAGAATCATGTCAACTCGTCGACACTTCAGGATAGAAAATTATTCGAGAACCAGTTCGACTCATCGATATGGAAATTAATTGGAAAATCAGGTCGACTCGTCGATACAGAAATTCATTCGATAATCACGTCAACTTTTCAAGATGGAATTTTACTCGAGAATCAGGTCGACTCGTCGAGATACAAATTTACTCGAGAATCAGGTCGACTCGTCAAGATTCAAATTCATTCGAAAATCAAGTCGACTCGTCGATAAAAAAATTCATTCGAGAATCAAGTCTACTTTTCGATATGGAAATTTACTCGAGAATAAGGTCGACTCGTCGAGATACAAATTCATTCGAAAATCAGGTCGACTCGTCGATAAAGAAATTCACTCGAGAATCATGTTGACTTTTTGAGATAGAAATTTATTCAAATATCAGGTCAACTCATCGGAATAGAAATTCATTCGAGAATCAAGTCGACTCATCAAAAAAGAAATTCATTCGAGTATCAGGTCGACTCTTCGGGAAAGAAAATATTTGGAGAACCACTTCGACTCATTGAATTAGAAATTATTTGGAAAATCAGGTCGACTCGTCGATACAGAAATTTATTCGAAAATCACGTCGACTTTTCAAGATGGAACTTTACTCGAGAATCAGGTCGACTCGTCGAGATACAAATTTACTCGAGAATCATGTCGACTTTTTGAGATAGAAATTTATTCAAAAATCAGGTCAACTCATCGGAATAGAAATTCATTCGATAATCAGGTCAACTCATCGGAATAGAAATTTATTCGAGAATTAGGTCGACTCTTTGGGAGAGAAAATATTTCGAGAACCAGTTCAAATCTTCGAGATAGAAATTATTTGGAAAATCAGGTCGACTCGTCGATACAGAAATTCATTCATGAATCAAGTCGACTTTTCGAGATGGAAATTTACTCGAGAATCAGGTCGACTCATCGAGATACAAATTCACTCTAGAATCAGGTGGACTCGTCGAGAGACAAACTCATTTGAAAATCAAGTCGAATCGTCTATATAGAAATTCATTCGAGAATCAAGTCTACTTTTCCAGATGGAAATTCACTCGAGAACCATGTCGACTTCTGATATAGAAATTTACTCGAGAATCAGGTCGACTCATTGAGATAAAAATCCATTCGAGTCGTCTCTTCGAGATAGAAATTCACTAGAGAATCAGGACGAATCTTCGAGTTAGAAATTCACTCAAGATATAGGTCGACTCTTCGAGATAGAAATTCGATCGAAAATCACGTTGACTCGTCGAGATAAAAATATATTCGATAATCAGGTCGAATCATCGGAATAGAAATTCATTCGAAAATCAGGTCAACTGGTCGATATAGAAATTCACTCGAGAGTCAATTTGACTTTTCGAGATGGAAATTTACTCGAGAATCAGGTCGACTTATGGAGATATTGGATATTGAAGAATTGGGTCGACTCTTCGAGATTGAAATTCACTCGAAAATCAGGATATTGGATATTGGAGGATTGGTTCGACTCTTCAAAATTGAAATTCACTCGAAAACTAGGTCGACTCATCGAAATTTAAATTCAATCGAGAATCAGGTCGACTTTTCGAGATAGAAATTCATTTGAGAATCAGGTCGTATCTTCGAGATACAAATTTATTCGAGAATCAAGTCGACTTTTCAAAATAGTAATTCATTCGAGAATCAGGTCGACTCGTCGAGAAAGAAACTTATTCGAGAAACAATTTGACTCTTCGAGATAGAAATTCACTAGATAATTATGTTGACTCGTCGAAATAGAAATTCACTCGAGAATCAGATCGACTCGTCGAGACAAAAATTCATTTGAGAATCAGGTCGACTCTTCGATATAGAAATTTAATCGAGAATCAGTTCGACTATTCGAAATAGAAATTCATTAAAGAATCGTGTCGAATCGTCAAGAAAGAAATTCACTTAATAATCATGTTGACTCGTCGAGATAGAAATTCACTCGATAATCATGTTGACTCGTCGAGATAGAAATTTATTCGAGAATCAGGTCGACTCATCGAAAGAGAAATTCATGAAAGAATCAGGTCGACTCGTCGAGATAAAAATTCATTCGAGAATCAATTTGACTCTTCGAAATTGAAATTCAATCGAAAATCAGATCGACTCTTCGAGATTGAATTTCACTCGACAATCATGTCGACTCGTCGAGATAGAAATTCATTCGAGAATCAATTTGACTCTTTGAAATTGAAATTCAATCAAGAATCAGGTCAATTCTTCGAGATAGAAACTCACTCAAGAATCAGGTCGACTTTTCGAGATAGAAATTCACTCTAGAATCAGGTCGACTCGTCGAGATACAAATTCATTCGAGAATCAATTCGACTCGTCGAGATAGAAATTCACTCGATAATCATGTTGACTCGTCGAGATAGAAATTTATTCAAGAATCAAGTCGACTCGTCGAGATAAAAATTTATTCGAGAATCAATTTGACTCGTCGAGATAGAAATTTATTCGAGAATCTATTTGACTCTTCGAAATCGAAATTCACTCGAGAATCAGGTCGACTCGTCAGAATACAAATTTATTCAAAAATCATGTCGACTCGTCGAGATAAAAATTTATTCGAGAATCATGTCGATTCGTCGAGATAGAAATTTATTCGAAAATCAGGTCAACTCATCAAAAAAGAAATTTATAAAAGAATCAGGTCTACTCGTCAAGAAAGAAATTCATTCGAGAATCAGGTCGACTCGTCGAGATAGAAATTCATTCGAGACTCAATTTGACTATTAGAAATTAAAATTCAATCGATAATCAGGTCGACTCGTCAAAATACAAATTCATTTGAAAACCAGGTCGACTTTTTGAGATAGAAATTCACTCTAGAATCATGTCGACTCGTGGAGATCGAAATTTATTCGATAATCAGGTCGACCCATAGCAATGAAAATTAAGTAAAGAATCAGGTCGAATCATTAAAATAGAAATTAATTCGAGAATCAGGTCGACTTATCGAGATAGAAATATATTCGAGAATCATGTCGACTCTTCGAGATCGAAATTTATTCGAGAATCATGTCGACCCATAGAAATGAAAATTCAGTAAAGAATCAGGTCGAATCATCAAAATAGAAATTCATTCGAGAATCAGGTCGACTTTTCGAGAAAGAAATTCACTCGACAATCAGGTCGACTCATTAAGATACAAATTCAATCGAGAATCAAGTCGACTTTTTCAGATGAAAATTCACTCGAAAATCAGGTCGAATCTTCAAGATAGAAATTCAATCAATTATCATGTCGACTCGTCGAGATAGAAATTTATTCGAGAATCAGGTCGACTCATTGAAAAAGAAATTCATAAAAGAATCAGGTCGACTCGTCGAGAAAAAGATTCTATCGAGAATAAGGCCGACTTGACGAGATAGATATTCATTCGAGAATCAAGTCGACCTTTGTTGATAGAAATTCAATCGAGAATCGTTTTCATTCTTCGAAATTGAAATTCAATCGAGAATCAGGTCGACTTTTCGAGATAGAATTGCACTCGAGAGTTAAGTAGACTTTTCCAGATGGAAATTCATTCGAGAGTCAGGTCGACTCGTCGAGATAGAAATTCACTCGAGAATCAGGTCGACTTTATGAGATAGAATTCATACGAGAATCAATTCAAATCTTCGAAATCGAAATTCAATGGAGAATCAGGACGACTTTTCGAGATAGAAATTCACTCGAGAGTTAAGAAGACTTTTCCAGATGATAATTCACTCGAGAGTCAGGTCGACTCGTCGAGATAGAAATTCACTCGAGAATTAGGTCGACTCGTCGAGAGAGAAATATATTCGAGAATGAGGTCGACTCTTCGAGAAAGAAATTCACTCAATAATCATGTCGACTCGTCGAAAAAGAAATTTATTCGAGAAGCAGGTCGACTCCTCGAGGTACAAATTCATTCGAGAATCAGGTCGACCCTTCGAAATTGTAATTCAATCGAAAATCAGGTTGACTCTTCGAGATAGAAATTCACTCGAGAATTAGGTCGAATCGTTCGAGAAAAAAATTTACTCAAAAATCATGTCGACTCATCGAGAGAGAAAATTATTCGAGAATCAGGTCGAAACATCGAAATAGAAATTCAGTAAAGAATCATGTCGTCTCGTCAAGAAAGAAATTCATTCGAGAATCAGGTCGACCCTTCGAAATTGAAATTCAATCGAGAATCAGGTCGACTCGTCGAGGTAGAAATTCATTCGAGAATCAGGTCGACTTATCGAAATAATAATTCAGTAAAGAATCGGGTCGACTCGTCAAAAAAGAAATTCATTCAAGAATCAGGTTGACTCGTCGAGATAGAAATTCACTCGATAATCAGGTCGACTCGTCGAGGTACAAATTCAATCGAGAATCAGATGGACTCTTCGAAATCGAAATTCAATCAAGAATCAGGTCAACTCGTCGAGATAGAAATTCACTCAAGAATCAATTCGACTTGTCGAGATAGAAATTCACTCGAGAATCAGCTCGACTCATCGAAAAAGAAATTCATTAAAGAATCAGGTCGACTCGTCGAGGTACAAATTCATTCCAGAATCAATTCGTCTCTTTTCAAGATAAAACTTCACTGAATAATCAGGTCGACTCTTCGAGAAAAAAATAAATTCGAGAATAAGGTCGAATCATCGGAAAAAAATTCATTCAAGAATCCGGTCGACTCGTCAAGATACAAATTCATTCGAGAAGTCAACCCTTCGAGATAGAAATTCAATCAAGAATCAGGTTGACTTTTCGAGAAAGAAAATCACTCGAGAATAAGCTCGACTCTTCGAGATAGAAATTTACTCGATAATCATATCGACTCGTCGAGATAGAAATTTATTCGAGAATCAGGTCGACTCGTCGAGATAGAATTTTATTCGAGAATCAGGTCGAATCATCAAAATAGAAATTCATTGAAGAATCAGGTCGACTCGTCGAGATAGAAAATTATTCGAGAATCAGGTCGACTCGTCGAGATAGAATTTTATTCGATAATCAGGTCGAATCATCAATATAGAAATTCATTAAAGAATCAAATCGACTCGTCGAGAAAGAAACTCTTTCGAAAATCAGATTGACTCGACGAGATTCAAATTTATTTGAGCATCAGGTCGACCCGTTTAGATAGAAATTCAATCGAGAATCACTTCGTTTCTTCGAAATTGAAATTTAATCGAGAATCAGGTCGACCATTCGAGATAGGAATTTATTCGAGAATCAGGTCGACTCTTCGAAATAGAAATTCACTCGATAATCAGGTCTACTCGTCGTGATAGAATTTCAATCGAGAATCAGGTCGATTCGTCGAGAAAGAAATTTATTCGAGATTTAGGTCGACTCGTCGAGATAGAAATTCATTCGAAATCCAATTGACTATTAGAAATTGAAATTTAATCGAGAATCAGGTCAACTCTTCGGGTTAGAAATTCACTTGAGAATTAAATCGATTCTTTGAGATAGAAACTCACTCGACAAACATGTCGATTCGTCGAGATAGAAATATATTCGAGAATCAGGTCGGCTCATCCGAAAAGAAATTCATTCGTGAATCAGGTCGACTCTTCGAGAAACAAATTCATTCGTGAATCAGGTCGACTCTTCAAAATAGAAATTCAATCGAGAATCAGGTTGATTCTTCGATAAAGAACTTTTTTCGAGAATTAGGTCGACACGTCGGGATAGAAATTAATTTCAATAATCAGGTCGACTCGTCGAGAAAGAAAATCATTCGAGAATTAGGTCGACTTGTCGAGATAGAAATTTATTCAATAATCAGGTCGACTCATCGAGATAGAAATTCAATCGAGAATCAGGTCGATTCGTCGAGAAATAAATTCATTCGAGATTCATGTCGATTCTTCGAGTTAGAAATTCACTTAAGAATTAAATCGATTGTTCGAGAAAGAAACTCACGCAAGAATCATATCGACTTGTCGAGAGAGAAATTCAATCGAGAATCAGGTCTATTCGTCGGAATAGAAATTTATTCGGGAATCAAACCTACCCTTCGAGATACAAATTCATTCGAAAATCCATTCAACTCTTAGAAATTGAAATTCAATCAAGAATCACGTCAACTTTTCGAGTAAGAAATTCACTCGAGAATTAAATCGACCCTTCGAGATAGAAAATCACTCGAAGTACATGTCGATTCGTCGAGATAGAAATATATTCGAGAGTCAGGTCGACTCATCCGAATAGAAATTCATTCAAGAATCAATTCGACTCTTCGACATAGAAACTCAGTCGAGAATCAGGTCGACCCTTCGAGATAGAAATTCGCTCGAGAGTTATAACGACTCTTCGAGAGAGAGATTCACTCGAGAATAATGTCGACTTGTAAAGATAGAAGTATATACAAAAATCAAGTCGACACTTCGAGACACAAATTTAATCGAGAATCTATTCGACTTTTCGAAATTGAAATTCAATCAAGAATCAGGTTGATTCTTCAAGATAGAAATTCACTCGAGAATTAGGTTGACTCGACGATAAAAAAATTCACTCGAGAATCATGTCCACCCGTCGAGATTGAAATTCATTCGAGAATCAATTCAACTCTTCGAAATTGAAATTCAATCAAGAATCATGTCGACCCGTCGAAATTGAAATTCACTCAAGAATTAAATCGAATTCTCGAGATAGAAACTCACAAGGGAATCATGTCGACTCATCGGAATAGAAATTCATTTGAGAATCAATTCGATTTTTTGAAATTGAATTTCAATCGAGAATCAGGTGGACTCTTTGAGAAATAAATTCATTCGAGATTCATGTCGATTCTTCGAGTTAGAAATTCACTTAAGATTTAAATCGATTGTTCGAGATAAAAACTCACGCGAGAATCATGTCGACTCGTCGAGATAGAAATTCAATCGAGAATCAGGTCGATTCGTCGAGAAATTAATTCATTTGAGATTCATGTCGACTCTTCGAGTTAGAAATTCACTCAAGAATTAATTCGAGATAGAAACTCACGCGAGAATCTTGTCGACTTGTCGAGAGTGAAATACAATCGAGAATCAGGTCTACTTGTCGGAATAGAAAATTATTGGGGAATCAAGCCTACCCTTCGAGATAAAAATTCAATCAAGAATCAGGTCAACTCTTCGAGATAGAAACTCACTCGAGAATCGTCTCGACTCGTCGAGATAGAAATAAATTCGAGAATCAGGTCGACTACAAACTCGCTCGAGAATTTGGACGACTCTTCGAGAGAGAGATTAATTCGAAAATCCATTCGACTCTTAGAAATTGAAATTCAATCGAGAATCAGGTCAACTCTTCGATAAAGAAACTCACTCGAGAGTCGACTTGTCGAAATATTAATATATTCGAGAATCAGGTCGACTCATCCGACTAGAAATTCATTCGAGCAACACGTCGACTCGTCGAGATACAAATTCATTTGAGAATCAATTCGACTCTTCGAAATTGAAATTCAATTGAGAATCAGGTCGATTATTCGAGATAGAAATTCGCTCGAGAATTAGGACAACTCTTCAAGAGAGAGATTCATTCGAGAATAATGTCGACTCGTAAGGATAGAAATATATACGACAATCAGGTCGACTCTTCGAAATAGAAATTCAATCGAGAATCAGATCGACTCTTCGAGTTGAAATTCACTCGAGAATTGAATCGACTCTTCGAGATAGAAACTCACTCGAGAATCAGGTCGACCCTTCGAGATAGAAATTCGCTAGAGAAATAGAACGAGTCTTCGAGAAATAGATTCACTCGAGAATAATGTCGACTTGTAAAGATAGAAATAGATACGAAAATCATGTCGGTTCATCGGAATAGAAATTCATTCGGGAATTAAGTCGACTTTTTGAGACAGAAATTCATCCAAGAATCACGTCGACTCGTCGAGATAGAAATTCATTCGAAAATCCATTTGACTCTTAAAAATTGAAATTCAAACGAGAAGCAGGGCAACTCTTCGAGTTAGAAATTCATTCGAGAATTAAGTCGACTCATCGAGAAAGAAACTCACTCGAGAATCATGTCGACTCGTTGAGATAGAAATGTATTCGAGAATCAGGTCGACCCTTCGAGATAGAAATTCATTCGAGAATTAAGTCGATTCTTCGAGAAAGAAATTCACTCGAGAATTAGGTCGACCCGTCGAGAAATAAATTCATTCGAGATTCATGTCGATTCTTCGAGTTAGAAATTCATTTAAGAATTAAATCGATTGTTCGAGAAAGAAACTCACGCAAGAATCATATCGACTTGTCGAGAGAGAAATTCAATCAAGAATCAGGTCTATTTGTCGGAATAGAAATTTATTCGGGAATCAAGCCTACCCTTCGAGATACAAATTCAATCGAGAATCAGGTCAACTCTTCAAGATAGAAACTCACTCGAGAATCATGTCGACTCGTCGAGATAGAAATAAATTCGAGAATCAGGTCAACTCATCAAAATGGAAATTTAAACGAGAATCAGGTCGACTCGTTGAGGTACAAATTTGCTCGAGAATTAGGACGACTCTTCGAGAGAGTGATTAATTCGAAAATCCATTCGACTCTTCGATATAGAAACTCACTTGAGAATCATGTCGACTTGTCCAGATATTCGAGAATCAGGTCGACTCATCCGAATAGAATTTCATTCGAGCATCACGTCGACTCGTCGAGATACAAATTCATTTGAGAATCAATTCAACTCTTCGAAATTGAAATTCAATTGAGATTCATGTCGATTCTTCGAGTTAGAAATTCACTCAAGAATTAATTCGACTCTTTGAAATTGAAATTCGCTCGAGAATTAGGACGACTCGTAAAGATAGAAATATATACGAAAATCAGGTCGACTCATCAAAATAGAAATTTATTCGGGAATCAAGTCGATTCATCGAGATAGAAAATCATTCGATAATCAATTCGACTCTTCAAAATAGAAATTCAATCGAGAATCAGGTCAACTCGTCGAGAAAGAAATTCCTTCGAGAATCAGGTCGACTTGTCGAAATTGAATATTAATCGAAAATCAATTCGACTCTTCGAGTTATAAATTCACTCGAGAATTAGGTCCACTCTTCGAGATAGAAATTCACTCGAGAATCACGTCGACTCGTCGAGATAGAAATATATTCGAAAATTAGGTCGACTCATCGGAATAGAAATTCTTTCGAGAATCAGGTCGACTTGTCGGGATAGAAATTCATTCGAGAATCCATTCGACTCTTCAAACATGAAATTCACTCGAGAATCAGGTCGACTCGTCGAGTTAGAAATTCACTTGAGAATGAGGTCGACTCGTCGAGATACAAATTCATTCGAGAATCAGGTCGATTTTTCGAGATAGAAATTCAATCGAGAATCAGGTAGACTCTTCGAGAAAGAAATTCAATCGAGAATTAGGTCGACTCTTTGAGATAGAAATTCATTCGAGGTTCATGTCGATTTGTCGAGATAGAAAATCATTCGAGAATCAGGGACCATTACTTTCAAAAGTTGACAATGGAATGAAGTACCGTTATATTAAATAGAAATCTAATGGTTATGAAACATATTGTTATATGTTATTTTGGATGTTGTGCACAGCTAAATAATGAACCAATGTATTGATAAAAACGATTAACTCAAAACAATACTATTTTCAATAACGTCATAATAAGTGTCATCGTGATATATAATAGATAGATTCGTAAATTTTAAGTCACGTGATATATGCCTTGCACAAATGTTCATTTCAAGATAAGACGATAAGACGTTTCATAACCATATGATGTAATAACTATGATTTTTCTATTGGCCTCACATCATATTTAAATAATGTTTTACATGTGGCAATTTTTTAGGGGACATTTTCGAAAAAGGCGAAATATGAATCAGTTTTTTAAGATTTTTGAGCCACATGTCATAACTTTTTCAGGAAAAATCAGTGAAACAATCTAAAAGTAATTTTAAAGGCCATTTGGAGACCTTTTACTGGCGGGTCGACTTTTTTGTGAAACAACCTGTACTTAAGATGCAATTTTACTCTACTTAATATTTAATATTGTGATTGGAATTCTCTGCTTTAAGGTGGTATGAAACTATCGTGCAAATTTATCTATATACACTACTGGCCAAAAGAAACGCGACACTTTTTATTTTTCTATAGAAATCCCTATTATTTGAGAGGGTTTGCGCGAATTCCTATAACTTAAAAAGTTAAACACGAAATTCGTTGAAATTCGGTATCCACATTAACACAGGATTGAACTTAATTTTCCGAAAAAATTAAATCCAAAGCTTTAATAATAAACTCCACGGGAGATTTGGAAAATGGATCAAGTTAGAAAACAACAACCAGATGCGAATGACTAAATAAAAATTTTTTTACATCAAAACAAATACAAAATTATTAAAATACTTTATTTTAAAAATGGAATGTTTAGTATTTTGTTGCACCGCCACGTGAGGCTATTAAGGCATCTATTCTTCGTGTCATGCTATCAATGAGAG
>JAUKPT010001026.1:0-13835 GCA_032273505.1 Nanomia bijuga
GAGAATTTTTCTCGCACAGATCTTGCCAAATGAGCTCCAGCTGCAAAGCAGCTCGCTTCGCTCGCTGCTTTTTGCTTGCGCAAAAATCAAAAAGAAAATTTGACCTAGATAAAAATTTTCTTAGCAAGAAGAAAATTCTGCGCTTGCAAGAAGAAAATAATTTTGCCGAACCCTGACCACGACACTGAAAAATATGTGATAAGAAATTTTAGCGGAATTTAATTTTGCAAACTTAGGCCTTACATGTCAAAAATGATCATTTTCACTTGAGCTTGAGCTTGAGTCTTGAAATTTCTTTATTCAGGAAATTATATTCTACAAAATTTGCAAATCTTGACCTTTTCATTAACAAAATTAAATTTTGCGAAAATATCTTCTCTTAAGGTATCATGACATCTTAAAGGTACAGAGATATAACATTATCAAAAATTAAAAAGATTGCCGTAATAAGAATGCTAGCCATTTACACTAGCCTATACATACTTCAAATAGATAAAGCTAACGTATGAGCTTTTTGGTTAGCCTTAATTGTTTTTAATCTTTTTGCTGCTTCTATTTTTTATCAGATTTTGTTACAAACTTGTTTTTTTTTATGATTCTTGTTGACTCCTGAAAAGTTACGTTTCAATGTTAATGTATTGTCTCAAAATTCTGAAGACCAAGACTTGATATTGATTGTCGCCAAATTATTGCTAATTCAATCTTGTTTGGTTGGAGTTGCTCATGAAATTCCTGATTTCAGGAAATCTTTACTGGATGGATCCGAAAATTGTTTGTTTCTCATTTTTAAGTTTTATGATAAAATTATAGAATACTTAACTTGACTGAAGTAGTTAAGGATCATTGCCAGAAGAAGTATCTTTTTTGGGCAATAGCGAGAGTGCAATCTTCCCAGCTACCGATTTTTTTAACGTTCTGAGCAACTTGTACAATTTTTAACTTAAAAAAGGGCTTGAATTAGCCATTCTAGAGTTATTATTTTTTTAAGTGCAAAAATCAAAATCTTCTGATTTTGATTTTAACAAAGCATCAAGTTTTGACATTTAAAATTGAACCAATAAGCTTCCTGATGATGTTATTTCTAACCAAGCAATGGCTGAAATTTGGCGATGATTCCTATACTTGATGTCGAGGTTGGATCTATAAAGGGTGTAAGTGGCGGATCTGGCCCAATTTTTGAGTGTCTTCAAAAAATTGAAACACTAAACCAGTAGTCCCGTTGATGACTGGCTATTTTTTATTTATTTTTAAAAAAGTGCTCTCGTTTCGGTCGTTATTAAAGACTTGAGACTGATAAGTATGGTGCATATCATTTTTTCTATAAGGCTTTTAAAAGCTGCGTCTTTTAGGTTTAGGTTTAGTTTTTGAATAAGGTTTAGCTTAAGCGCTTGTCTGAAAATTACAGGTAAATCTGCTGTTTGATTGGTTGGAAATTATGTCATAAACATTCTGATTTGATGTATTGTAAAAGTTAAAAATTATAATAGAAATTTTTAGTGAACAAATCAGATTCTTGACGATGTAATTTGCAACCAATCAAACAGTTTATTTTGCTTTAATTTGTAGAAATCCCTTAGTCAAACACATGATATCCCAGTGTTTATCATTTCATATCTTATATAAGGACAAGAAGGAATTTATCTAAAACAAGGTCAAAATATAATTGTTTTAAATGCTTCTTATGATACGATAAAATCGAAACAAAAATCTTGATAAACCTATTCCCTGGATTTTCTTAAATAAGATGAAAAAATAATTCTTTCTGTAGAAATAAAGTGTACATACTTTTAATCTAATAAAAATATTTTTCTAAGAGGAATTATTTGTCTTTATCAGCTAATACCTGTGAATATTGAAATGGATTTTGTTTGTAATGTATAATCATAACATTCTCTATTCTTTATAAGTCATCTCAGTTCTAATAGATATTCATGCTAATATTATGGCTGCTAGGTCATGAGGATTTCTTGACCTGGAGTGTGGTTGTTGATGATATATGTCTGTTTGCTCTCTGAAATTCATCTGATTTGTAAGTCTGTCTATGTTTTGATCTATTCTTATTTAGCCGATTAATTGGTTCAAGTAGAAACGTTTTATCATTTATCACAGAATTGTGACATTTTAAATCTAACCAATCAGATTCTTGTTGATGTAATATTCAACAAATTTCTTATTTTCAGATATTATTCCAATCTAACTGTCAACAATCCCTCTGTAAATGTATATGTTCCGATTCATAAGTGGAATTTTTTGTGCACCTTCTTCTTTGGGGGAGAAAGAGAACATACTCAAAGGTCAAAATATACCTTTATAAAAGAAAACGTGCCCTTTTAATTTGATGAAAATCAAATACTTTTCTAGATTAAGAGTGTGTCAGATAATTTGACCTGAAAAATGTTTTATATCATACTAGGTCAGAAAATGTGGGGTTTTACCCCAAAAATAATCCCTTTTTAAGACACTGTTCTCCTTTTTCTAGAGAGTCTGTCAAGTTACTTGACCTTAAAAATCTTTTCACATTATTTCACAATTTGTGAAACAGCTGTATTTGTTTTACCTTCTTCTTTGAGAGAGACATACTACATACTGCAAGAGAACAATACCAGATGTTTGTGTTTCATTAACATAAACAAATCTCCTCCTCCTTATTCATCTCTCATACTTCAGATGAATACAAATCTTTGTTTTTCAATCATAATTTATCTCATCCTTGTTGTTAGTATCGAAAATGTTTTGTATGAGTATAGTCTGTTCTAGGCTTGGTGAGCTTCCTTCATCGTTTTAGTATGAATTTTTTTCCATTGATTTTCTTTATAGTTTATTTGTTTATGTAATTTATTATGTTAATTTTTTCCGATTTTGGATCCCGGAACGGGTCCTACAAGATCGTTCTCGTAATTATATCTTAATTCTTAATTTAGCGTTTTTCTTGAAAATGGCTCTGATCGTTTTTTTTTTATTTTCGCATTTAGCTCGAAACTGGTAGGAAAAAAGTGACGGAGCCTGACAGAGCTGGATTTTTGAAATAAATCTGGTTCTCTCAAAATTTGCGAAAATGGGCCCAAATTAGGCCAAAATAGCACTTTTTTCAATATTTGCTGAAAACAACTCCAAGGATTTCTTAGCTTTTTTGCTTGGAATAAGAGTGTAATGAGGGGAACATTTCGGGGGTCTACGTTAGTTTTATTTACAAAATTCATTTATTTCGAATCAAACTCAGATTCTGGATTGAGTAAAAATGTTATGTCAATTGTTTTATGTCTTCAGTGCATCATGTTTATGATGCAAAACATTGTAATAATGTCATTATCAAATTTCCAGTCTCATGTTTCGAGACTATTATTGTGCAATCTTTTCATTAATTTTTTGTTTGTTTTTTTTGAGCAATTTTTGTCTTCTTTTCTCTATCAATGTTAAGTACCATAATTTTTCTTTCAAGATCATTTTTACAGAATTAAAGTTTTTCGGATTTCTCCGGCATTCCGAATTTCTTACTCGGGAACAGCAAATTGACATAAACATGCTATTTATGGTCATCTTTTGCACTTCAGACGTGAAAATTGTAAATGTAATGCCAACTTTAATCCATGTTTTTAGCTCTTTCATTCTTGTGTATGGGAGGGTTTTTAGTAAGAATAATAGATCTTGTATTTTAATGTTGATAGAAAATATGAAGTCAAATATGATTTCAATAGATCAAAAGTTAAATGTGGAAAATTCAACCATTATTCCAATCTGCATTTGCACCGTTTGAACTAAACTGGGAGCACATTGTTTGCGAAATTAAGCATATCTTTGATGCTTATAAAATTTCAATATACACGCTTTTTTTTATAAAAATGGTGTTTTTTGGGTTCAAGATGAATATTCTTAACTTGGCGAAATTCATTTTAATTTATCCTCAGCATATTCTATAATATACACATCATGTAGAAGAGGAAGGTCTTTTATTTACAAAATTTATTTTGAATCAAACTGGATTGAGTAAAAAAGAACCAATAAACAAGCTTATTAAAGAAAAAACTGATTTAGATCTAGAGAGTTTACAAATATATCTTCTTAATGTAAATTCAAGATGTAGATATTATTAGCATATTCTTAGGTTTTGGTAAATTTCATCTTGATTATTCTTATAAAGTATATAAAAAAAGCGTGTTCTCTATAACATATAGCCATGTAACTCCATTCTGGGATTTTCGAATTCAATATTTCTTTATTATGACATTTTCATAATTGCAACATCCTCAACTGTTGAAATTGATCAACGTTGTCATTTCCTTAATAAATCATTGACACAAAATAAATCATCGACACACAATTGAAGGTCACAACAAATTGACTCTTGAAATTTTTTGGTTTTCCTGTCAGTGCTTATAACACCATTTCGAAAATGTTTTTATTTGTTAAAAATCTTAGGTTTATCATTGTTAAACAAATTATCCATATAAATTTTGTGGAGATTGTCTTCAAATTATAGGTAGAATTGCTGTTGGTTTTCTTCAGAATTGTTATTAGCATTTTTGGTTCTAACAAAACATCATTGATGACGCCATTTTAAAGATAAAAAATCTTCATGATGTAATTTTCAACCAATCAAATGACAAATTTACCTAAAATTTGTAGACAATTCCTAACATTTTGCCTATCATTTTTTGTATGAAGAAATTTCATTATAGCTAGATGAGTTTTATTCTGGTAGTTTGATCGCTTAGCTATTATAATTTTATTAGTCTCTCTATACTTTTATGGCGAAAAATCTTGTTTTGAAACAGAATGAATATAGAAACATTTTGGTTTTCCTTTTTCTTTTCAACGACCAAAAATCTTTACTTTCATCAGTCTGAAAAGATTTGAAATAGTTCCAAGTATCTGAATAAAAAGGTAGTAGACAAAAAACTCTTCTTCATTTTATTTAGTACTGGCATAAAGTGATTTATTCTTTTCTCTTTTGTTTCGATTGTATATCATGATCGCCTTATCTTTTTTGTTAGAATTTCTTGTTTATTTTTATTGCAAATAGATTAGAATTCATATTACTTTTATCATCATAATTTCTATTTTATGAGTTATTTGTTGAATTCTTAACGAGATTTTTTCTTAACGAGATTTTTTTTTTCATCATCTACTTTTCCGTACATCAATACTTTTTATTGCGTTCAAATTTTTATTGTTATGATCAAAATCTGTTCTTATGTAGCTTACCTATGGCTAATTTTAACCGTTTGATGACTCAAAAATTACATTATCGAGCATCTAAATGGATTTAAGTTATTTGGATCGACACAATCAGATTCTTAAATATGTGAGATAGAATTTATAAATAGCTTTTGATCTCCCTACGTTTTCTAGAAATTAAATTGAACTATAACCTGTTACAATCTTGAATCGTATTCAAGTGTCATCAATTTTCTCCAATCATCAATTGACATTCTGATTAATCTAATTAATTGTTTTTTTCTTCTAAACTTATCTTTTTTCAATTATTTTTGATTTTTCTTTAATTTTATGATTTGATTATTGTTTTCATTTTTTTAGTGGTTCATAGATTCTTGGATTTGGACGATGGAGTGGTGAAAGGTGAGGAATTTAATATTCATGATTTTGTGTCCTTTCGTTTGTTTATCTTAATATAGAATATATATACGACCAATCTCTCCCAAAACTATCACCGTGTTAACAGCCAACGAAATCATCAAAGCAGGCTTGATGAAAGTGCTTTAGTCGTGTCGGACTCCCCAACCTTCTGGGCCGCCACTTTTTCCATAAAGGGGAGATCAAGCGAACTGTGATGTAGATAAACATGCTAGGCTTGTAAGACACGAGACAATATATGCTCTGTAAGAATTTAACCGCTCAGATGACTCTAGCTCACTCCTATACGGGGTCTCAATTCAAAAAGGTCACACAATGAGAGCCATTAAGACATGAGAGGTAGCATCTAGGTTGTCACGCCAAGGTTCGAAAATAGAGCTAACGAGATCGTCACGTCATTCCCACAGGGAGATAATAACTATAAATAAAAGTGACAGAAACGGACCAATCTCTTCTCTTTTTTTTTTCTTTTTTTTTGTGTAGTGGCGGAACAGGCGGGAGTGTCAAATGCAAGAAATATAGACAAAAGAATTGGAAGTAAGACTTAAGCCATTGCCTCAATGTTTCTGCGATTAAATCAATAAATAGTCATCTGAGTAAGGTATAAAATGATCAGGAAATTATTTTCAAAACTTGACCGCAGTTAAAAATGTTCTTATAAGTTCATCGACGAAATGATTGTTGACAGGTTTTCTCAACAGGAGTTGTCCTGTGAAACAAGGGTTTCTGTGACCTATGTAATATGAAGATTCTTGCGCAAATGATGATTAAATCATCGCTATCTCTTTCACATATACTACTACTCCAGGAGAACACCTCAAATGACTTAGTATTTTAGAATGACCGAAAGATGAAGTTGAAATAAAATATCGATGATTTTTATGGATTAGAGCCAACTTTGGGTTCTTTATACTTACTAAGTCCCCTGGAGCAAGGTTTTCCTTTTAAGGGCCCCAAGAATCTGTGTTCTTTAACTTTATGTGGATATTTACTAGACTCTGCGTTTACAATTTCCGAGCTATTACTATATTCCTGACAGTTGTGTGCTAGGATGAACTTGGGTTAAACTAGGGGTAATTTATTTTTGCATGGGAAGCAGATTGATTTAAATGTTGGTATTTTACAGAAAATAGGAACAATTGCATTTTATAAATCAGCTTAAGACTTAATACTTGAAAGTAGTTTATCCTTAAATGTTAATTGTATGGGAAAAAAGAAATTTTGTTATAGTTGAGTAAATATCTTTAAAATCAATATTTTCTCACTAATAATATTTTTTCTTATTAAAACTATTACTTACAACTGATTTCAAACTGAAGTTGAAAATATTTTTTCTTAAAAATCAATAAGGGTGGAATTTCTCTAAATTATATATAAGAAAATGTTCCGAAGTTTTGCAACTTTTTGTGCCAGAAATATCTTTATCATCTCGAAATTTCAGTTTTTAGATGAAATTATGTCAAAATGTGTGTCAATTCCCGTAACATTATATGCCTTTCAAGGAGTTATTACCTTTTGGAAATTTCACAGAATAATTGAATTTTAAAGTACTTTTAAAGCCAAATCCAGAGAAGTTTGAAAACAATTTGTTTTTCAGTAGATAGGTTGATTTATGGCAATTTTGTTTGATTGGTTGAAAATTACATCTTGAAGATTTTAATTGGTTTACTTACTAATCTTGATATGAGTTTTACCTTCAACGAAACATCAAACATCAAACATTTTGAAATGAACCAATAAGATACTTGATGACGACACTTTAAATCAATCAAACATAAAATTTACCGATAATTTGCAGACAAATCCTAAATTTTGCTGGGTCATCTAAGGATCTTGTTTGGTTCACTGGTTAGTGGGGAACGTAAAAATATGAATAACTTAATGAATGAAAAAAAGATGAAGAAAAGGAAAAAAAAAAACGAATCTCGAGGAAAAATCTTGGAAATGTGAGTTAAAGGGCAAAAGCTATTCGTCATCATTGTACTCCAAATGGGACAAGATCGTGAGTCAGAAAGTTTAATATCGGATATGCCGCACTGCAAATTACTGAATACTCTGGATGATAGTTCTCTCCAGAATTCCAAATTTCTTACTCAGAAAACAGCAAGTTGACTTAACTATAAACAAGCTGTTTATTGCCATTTTTTGCACTCTAGACGTAAATTAACTATAAAGAAGCTGTTTATTGCCATTTTTTTTGCACTCTAGACGTAAAAATCTTAAATCGTAAATCGCTTACCATGTCCAGGTTGAAATATTCCGGATTTTCGAAAAATGTCAACTTTCAACCCTGATACTAGAAGTTGAATCTCTGTGCCAACACCAGTCTCAAAAAATGTAATTTTCACTTCGATTCTTTAATTTTCAAAAGGTTCATAAAAAAATAGTGACCAATTTATTTGAATAGTTAAATCAAATATCACCAAATTTGAAAGTATAACACCACAAAGCATTCCTTACCCCAATGGTGGAAGGTGGAACCAGAGAACTTATATTCATACTAAACTGACGCATTTTTATGAGAGTTCACTGTATTTATAAAAAGCTTTTTTGATTATTCGATTTACTCGGACAAAAAAGATTTCTCAATTATGGATAATTTTTGGAAAGTGACTAAGGTTCCTCGTGAACCAAATTCGCAGAACCTAAGTTTTCTGAACCAATGATAACAACAAATTCAATGAATACGAAATATTCATAAAGCATGTTGTATATGTCTTTCTACAAATTGAATTGGCATTAAAGTGACCACAGCCAACAAAACTTAATCCCTTATAACATTCTTAAACATATTTTTATGGATGTTTAGTTGTTGTGGTCTCGAAACATTTTTCTTCAACGTTTTTTGCCAAAATAATATAAAATGTACTTTTTTAGTTGTGATCGGTTGAAAATTATTTTATGTTTTCTCACAAATAAAAATGCTGATAGCAATTGGGATTTTCATTTCCATGACAATCCCTTCGAATAAATTTTGATCAGATATCTACTGAGCTATTTTGGTTGCTCTATCCTACCTTATTTGTACAGTTAACTTGAAATTCAAAAGATTAGATATTGTAACTTTTAATTGACAAATTGTGTTTTCTTGTGATTTTTTTAAACTATTTTCATATGCATCTTGTAGTGGTTCAAAAAAGTTTCTTGAATGAGATTTTGACTATCAAAAATACTTTTTATCCCAAACGAAGTTGTGCTTAGAATAATATTTCATTTGAAAGAATATATAAGATAGCTCTTTTGAATGAGGAACCCTTTTCAGTTCTCAGCTTTTCTTAATTGGTACTTTAAAGTAAACTTTCATCTAGGATAGCTGCTGAGTTTTAAATAAGAACGACTGGTTTATTTTGACTCGATTTTCAATTTGATTTATAACTGTTTAATTGATGTCAAAAATGTATTCACTAGTTACTGGCATAAGAAAGCATTCTCAGAAAAAAATCTTTAATTTATCTGCAAATTAAAAGTATATCACATAGGTTGAAAATTACATATCAAGATTTCTACAGAATTGAATCTAGCATTTTCAGTTTTAGAATAAACCAATCAAAATCTCCATGATGTAATTTTCGACCAATCTCATAACATATTTACCATAAACAGAGTATGCGCTGCACTGAGGTATAGACATCTAGAGAGAGAGGACGGAAAACAGAATATTTAATGAGCTTTGAAGTTTCATCATGTAGGCCATGTAATAAATATTATGTAAAATCTAGTACAAATTGAGAGTTCTTATTTGTTTTCTTTTATTTATGTAAGGTTAATAAAGTCAACGGATTATAGATAAATTATTTTTAGATACTATAGAGATTATATTATAATAGATATTAATTAATTATTCATATATTACAAAATTATTGTGACTTTAAGGTAACAAATAAGTAATAAGTTATACGTGACTAATAAGAGGTTTTTTTTTGTTTTTTTTATATGATTTTCATCCATTTACATGACATTCCCGATAGAGGCAGTATATATTAAACTCTACTAACGGGGATGGATCAACACGGGAACAGTGATTTATTGGATTAAATTACGGGGATCCAAGAAGGATCGGACCCGGGTCGCTCCATTGCGAAACCTGAAACCTAACCACTAAGCCAATGCGCCGACAAATTGCCTTTTTTATGTACGTTACAGTCATGGCGGGGGTAACTTGTCTAACTTCTTTAAAAATCACGATGAAGTGATGGATTTTGGTACACAATGTCTAAACATTGTTTTTGGAAAACTGGTAAATTTTCGCTGGCGTCAGCATTTTTTCACAATTTTTCATAAAATTTTGACCAAAAAGTACCAAATTTCAAAAAAGCGTAACATATGTTCCGATGATCGAAATTTTGTAAATGAATATCAAATGAAAGGTAATGGATAGTAGATTGTCATAAAAAACAAAGACACAGAAATAAATGAAAATTGCCAACTTTTCAGAACATTGTTAATGGCTTATAACTAATCAAGTAAAAAAGGAACCAAAATATCATTTCTTTTCGTGACTGAGTGCATGAAAATCATGTAATTTGATTAATGTAATGCATTCAACGACCATCCATTAATTGCTGTTTACATGAAAAGCTCTTACGAAAATAATTATATCCTTAATAAGGTAGTGCGAAGAAGCATTGGTTTCAAAAATATCAGTGCTAATTTTAAAGAATTAGAGCAGTTGACTTTTATACTCATGAATCATATGGAGGCATCCCCCCTTCCTCCCGTAACAAACCATTTACAGGGGCAGATTTAGATTTGTCTTCAACTTCAACCTAATTGATAGGGAATTAAGGGAACCTTCATTGAGTAAACACTTTTCCATTCGTCCGAATAAGGTTCCATCCTTAATAAGTATTCAAAATATGGAGGTTTTTTCCGTATAAGCCGACATGATAAAATAAAATAAAAATTTGTCCGACCGACCCTTCCCTGTCAAACTTGTGTAACCGGAACCACAATATATTTTTTATTTTGGTCTTAGAATCATTTTTCATGATTTTGAGTTTTGACAAAAGTACAAAAGTCTGTCAAAGTTTTCTTAAAGATTGGGGATGAATTTTTTTTCGGGATTTTTGGATTTTTTATTCTGAATTCTGAATTCTGGAATTTTTGGGGGGATTTGGAGTATTTCTTTCGGGATTTTTTTGGATTTTTTTACATACTGTCAAAGTTTTGGATTTGGGTTGGGAATTTTTTTGGGATTTTGGAATTGAGGTTGGTTTTTTTTTCTTCTTACATTTTCTGGCGTAGAGGTTGGCCATATCATTTTGCTTCCATCCTATAAACCTGAATATTAGATTCAAACTTTGACCTTAAAATCTGCTTTTGTTTTTTCAGTTCGCTTGAAAAGCTTGAAAGTTTCTCAAAGGTTTCGATGAATTCCAAATCCTCAATTTGCGCACTTTGTTTTGACGTTTGATTTACTGATCAAAACACATAAAACCAACATTTACCATGGCGTTAATGGTTATAGGTTAATGGTTTGCACTTATGATCGAACAGCCATGCACAAGCTCTTTACGTGATTATCGAGGCAAGGCTTAAGTTCCATCTAGTGTTTCGTCAGCTACCAACTGACTACCCAATTTCCCTCACATGGCATGGGTCAACCCGTCGGTATGTTTTGTTGATACTAAAAATAAGATTCTAGATGATGTCATTTTGAATCAATCAAACGGCAAATGTTACCACAATTTGTAGACAATCCTTATCGCCTAGTCAGAATAAAACAGCCTTAACTCCAAAAACTACATTTTGAGATAAATGCATTTTAAGTTTCGGACTGAAGGCTGTTTTGATAAAAAAAATAAGAAACGAATGGACATAACGCTAAACTTAGGTCATTTGATGCGAGTTAAGGCTGTTTTTAATGGAAATTTCTTTTTGAGAATGGAGTTAAGGTAGAAAAACTTGAAAACCACTAAAGATATGCACTCATAACTATGATAGAATTGAAGATACAACCCCTATCTCCAAGAATATGCAAAAAATCGATTTTTGAATAATTTGGAGTTAAGGCTGTTTTATTCTGACAAGGCGATATATCAATATAGAATAAAGTGGGAGCAGAGAAAAACATAAGAAAAAAGTAGTGAGAAAAAAAACACACCATGAAGGATGAAAAGAGAGAGTTAATGGACATAAGTGTGAAGAAAAGGAGAAGGAATTCTACAAAACGATTAGGCATTTGCATTAGTTTCTTAAGCATCAAAATTCAGAAGAAAGATATGCACAGACCGTAGTCGTCGATAATATTTTTTGCTGCCTGCAGGCGCAGTCTTGTCTGCATGCGATATATTTAGCTGATACTTGTAATTCATTATCAAGAAAAAGTATCGAAAAGTATCGGCTCCTGCGACATTATCGACCACTGCACACATAGTCGATTCTAAGGATTTTAGTAGGTATTATCAAAAACATAGTAAAAATGTAATAAAAGTATAGTGAACAAATGAAAAATTAAAAGAAAGTGTCTTTAAACAAATATTGGTTCCCCCTTATGTACAACCTGAAATCGTCTAGTTAGTAGGTATAGTGTTCTAACAGAAAACGTGATAACGTTAAACAGATACAATACTAAACAAATACCATCTAATAACTATCAAAGTTTTAATTAGTTTCCCATAACACTTGAGAAAGATTAGAAAATGAGAAGCATCAATATCACAGTCAACCATTTGTAAACAGTAAAAGCAGCATTAAGATGGACTGAGATAAGATACAAATTACCAGAAAAGCATCTTCATGGAAATAGATTACTTTCACAATTCTCACAACTTATGCAGAAAAATTAACAGATTTAGATTATGAATTTGAGTAAAGATTTATATTGATTTAGAACTTAATTTTGCTTTTCTTTTGACTGATCCATTTTGTCCATTTTATCAATTAATAATCAAAATGAAAGCATCAATATCACTCAGATCCGATCAAATTATTGCGCAATAGACAAAAATATTATAAAATATCGAAAATTGAAAAAGTTATCCAAAAACAAACAAATTTACAGATTTCAACTGATTTCATACAAGACTCCATCATATTTTAACAGTTGTCAATGATTAAGGTTTTCACTTGATTTAGAATTCATTTTCTCTTTTGAATGAATCTTCTTTATCATGTTGATTAGGAATCGGCGAACAAATTATCGGTAATTTTGTTGTTTGATTGGTTGAAAATCACATCATCAAGATTCTGATTGGTGCACTAAGAAAGAACGTTACAATCTTTATTCTAAAAAAACAACTTTGACATTATGACTTTAACGAATCAGGTTTTCGATGATGTCATTGTTCGACAATCCTTTATCAATCCCAAACACAAAATCCTTTACAGTACCTATTTTTTTTTAGTGTTTGCCTTTATTTTGAACCCAGTTTAACAATTTATAGGACCAACTTAGTCTTAAGTAATAAGAACCTGACATAAATATTTATTCTTATCAAAAACGAGTGTCTTCATGAAGACACTGCAGATAGTTCAGATCCGCCAATCCTTTACCAATCCCAAACACAAAATATGTGTGTAAACATTGACATGGAAACAGCAATCAAATATTGACTAGGACACTTCACTTTGATATGAGAACTTGAGATTAGAAAACTTTATCATACCCACTGTCAGTACACACAATCAATGCATATTCTGAGAATCAAGATAACAACATATTTGGAATGAGTTTATTTTGAGAGGTCCCGCCTGCATTTTTACTTATGCGTAACAACAGATAATAATGGTTGTACTCCTCTTTAAAGGTATACAAATTATCTATGCATTTTTTTTAAAAGAAAATCTGGTTTTATGTATTATAAAAGTATGAAATGATTCAGATGTAGTCATCAAATCATGGTTTCTTCAATCTTATTGCTTGAATTCATGACACTCATGATGAAATCTTTAAGTGAGCCAATCAGAATCCTGTTGATGTAATTTCTAACGAATGAACAAATTTAAACCTAACAATCTTCTCACACTTCATCATGACGACAATTAAGCTTCAGTAAAATATCTTTATCGGAAGTATAGTCGAAAACCAAAACTCAGATAATCAATCACCCCATGAGTCTAACTCCAACTGTGAATTGCTTTTTGCAAAAATATCCAGAGAATAAAAAAAAATGATCGAATAAAGACGTCAGTTACGGATGTGGTCCTTTTCTGAGTATCTTCAAGAACGACTTTACTCACGACTGCTCTTACAGAAGTATGCGGTCCTTTTCTGAGTGTCTTCAAGAACGACTTTACTCACG
>JAUKPT010001027.1:0-16678 GCA_032273505.1 Nanomia bijuga
TGGGTGAATTTTTCAAAACTAAGAACTATATCGATTTAATCGCCATGGGCGATGACCAAAATGTTTGTTATTTAATTGCCCTGATGTATTTGAAAAAAACTGAAAGCTGTAAGCAGTCAAACAAGATTTTTTCTGTCGTCCGTACTAGGTAACCAATATACTTTCATCGATAAATCGGGGAGACTGTGACACCACCGTAAACATTGCTACAGTGACAAACAGCACCCGTTTACTTCAGTGAAAGGTAGAAAATATTGATTCAGCTGTTGTTTCGACTGTTACCTTTTCAATAACAATAATAGTTATGTATATTTTAATTGATTTTTACCAATGGTATTTACTTTCTTAAAGTTTTTAAATAACAAAAAATGTTACATTTTAACACTTTTCTTGAAATGAAATAAAATCCCTTTTTTTCAAAGTACTTTCTTATCTTCAGTGAAAATGTAAAATGAAAATTAAATTCTTGATAAAAGTTTACAACATTATCTCGACTATTTCGTGCCACGTCATCAATTCTAACCCATTCCACTTACTATTAAGAAATCACCTTTATTCAGATAACAAATTATCCTCCCGCACACTGAGGTAATTACTTTCCAAGTAAAACCTCCAGACGAATCCATGTTGTGTTAATGACCACTTTTGGGAATTCAAAAAAAGTTGCTTGGATAGTAAAATGAGGATTCTAGATAGGATGTTGCTCTATAATTAGGACGACATAAGGATTCTTGAGAGATACTGCATATAACACCAGTTAAGATAAGTCTTTCTTAAGATGTCGTCTTTTTTGGCCGACTTTGCAGAGTAGATTCTTTGTAGACAATTGTGATTTCTAGACTACATTGCATATATCATACATCATACATATATTTTGAGGCGAATACAAGTGGGGGCATAGAAGGGGTGTGATTCCCGTCCCATTTTTTTCTTATTTCACGGATTTCCGGAAAATATTTTTGCCAATCCCGGACTCCAAAAAGAAAAAGATATAGTTAGAATTTCACAGAAAATAGCACGCTTCTCAGATTCTCGGATTCCCGGATGAGATATTCTCGATTTCCGGATTTCTGGAACAAAAATGGGAGAATTCCGGACCCCGAAACGGTTATCTTTCCCGGATTCCCGAAAGAAATAACCTCGATTCTTGGATTCTCGGAACATCCTCACCCCCACAAGTCATATTAGTATTAATAAAAACATTTGCAATGAGATATGCAATTTACCTTGTATATCTTTCACTGTGTGAATTGTCTTAAAAAGACCATTACCGATACGACAAGTTTCGAATTCTTGCGGCATACTGTGCATTAAGATTTTGTTTGACATACTTAATTTGTTGGTTGTTTTATCTCTCAGCTGGTTTATACAAAAATTGAATATGTCATACATTTTTTTATTGAATTGGATTGATTTGAATTAAATTTACTTCAATTCCACCCGATTGTTAAATAGTAAAAAACAAATTCCGTAAAGGAACATGGCTGGTTCGAGATATATACCAAATATCACGGTTAAAGTATGCATTACATTTCAGTAATATTCTTTTGCCATCTTCGGAGGGCTTACTAAAAGAACTGACAAAAATAACGAAATTTTATTATACTTGTGAAGACCTGGTTGCTTGACATAGACAAAAAGTATAAACTCAGATTCTGCCTTACATGACTAAGACAGACGGCATTAAAAATCGATGTCAATATCGAAAAGAATCAAAAATATCGGAAAATCGGTTAATAAAACAAAAAATATCGGAATATCGGTAAAATAAATCAAAAATATCGGAATATCGAAAGAAAAAAGCCAAATATCGAAATTTTAGAAACCTATTTTTTTCCATCCTAAGACAACACGAATTAAATGAACTCTTATTCTTTTTCGTCTTTAATGTTTGAAAAAACTAGCCTTATTCGCAATCTTCCTATTTATTATTCAAATAATACTGATTGGTAGAAATTTTTTTTTATCTCAAAACCTGACAATCCGCCTGTTTTTACTTCTATGCCTGTGTATCCGGATTGACTTAAAATACATTTGTTGTGGGTTTGTAAAAAA
Organism: Nanomia bijuga; assembly: GCA_032273505.1. Lineage (NCBI taxonomy): Eukaryota > Metazoa > Cnidaria > Hydrozoa > Siphonophorae > Agalmatidae > Nanomia > Nanomia bijuga. The sequence goes on from JAUKPT010001027.1 coordinate 2,056, forward strand.
TGCGTCATCAATCAATACTTTATCAAATCAGCATAGTTCAAACGTAAGCTGATTTGTTCATTTTACATACGAAACAAAGGGAATATTCCCCACAAATGTCGGAATCCGTTTTGATGTTGATGTTTGATGTTTTGATGCCATTCTTTAATAAACCATTTGGAATCTTGATGATGTAATTTGCAACCAATGAAATGATTGAATTTCACTTTTTGCACCAAGAATATTTTGAAAAAGTAATTTTTTTTAATTAAGGCTTCAATCGAATTTAAATTTAAATTTAAATGAAAAAGCGAGTCCAGGACTTTTCTACCTACGGCCTTTTAGAAATTTCAAAAACATTATAATTGATTGACCATTAAAGATAAAAAAAGTGATAATCCATGACAATTGATTTATCCATGTTAATCATCTAAAATCAATTGAAAGTTTCATAATGTAACCATTCCACTATATTATTTAAATACGTGTAAGCACTTTTTTGTATCCTCTCCATAGTTACTGATTTCGATCTTTACTGAGGTTTTGTATAATGCTTATTTTATGTATTTTAACTTTAGTCGAAAGATGAATCTCCTGCAGGCGGGAATGCTTCGTATCTTAATACTCATCGAGTTTATATATTTTGGCCAAAAGTCCAATTTTTTCCCCCTTACCATATTCCAATTTCTTCTCTGTCTGAGGGTCTGAAACAATAGAAAACAGTAGAAATCACTTAATTCTTCCCTGTATCTATGATTTTGTTGAATTTTTTCCCCACCCCCCGGGGGGGTGCTTTTGGACAAAATAGTTTCCTGTGATACTCATGAGAAAAACTATGCATCAAATCTTAATTCTTTGATAGGAATCATCTCAAAACTTTGGCTAATTCAGATATGGTTGGTTATATATTACAACATGAAGAATCTAATTGTTTCATTTAAAAATGACATCAAAGTATTCAGTTTTATGAAGACTTTAATAGTATGATGTAACATTCAACCAATCAATAAGTTTGAATTAACCAAAGTTTTGAGATGATCCCATAATTCTTTTACTTCTCTTTAGATAAAAAACAAACAGTTTAAGCAACTGATCATATTAATAGTTCATTAACCTACTTCTTTGATACAGAATAGCTGTATAAACTATCAGTAATAGAAGCTTAACAAGATTAACAAATACCTTAAAGGGAATTCAAAAAGTTAGAAAATAAATTCAATGATGCGCAAGAAAGACTCATTTCAGGACACTTCGAGAAAGATCGTTTTTAAAGGCGCATAAAATGTCACACAACGTCCATGACACACGCTTAAGGTAGATCTATGCGTAATACTTTTCGTTCAATGAAATGTATTCGAAGTGAATTGAAATGATCCATTCTTTTTAGTTGCCACGCAAAAAAACTATATCCTTCTTATCTACAGCAGAAAAGTTGATTACACATAAATGATAATAATTATAAACAACAATCATACGTTTAGTTTGTTTTTTGAAATAACGTAAATAGGTTTCAGAATAAATCAATTTCGAATTGTTTACGTGTCTGTGTAAGTAAGTAAAGTTTTTTGGGAAGGAAGAAATACAGTTTAGTGTGATAAGTATATTATAAGACTTGATGGTTTTGATGAAATATAATATGGCTCGAAAGGTAACATTTGTTTTGCTTATCTTGAAATTATTAACATTTTTCTATCTGACTTCAGAGGAAGTAGCGATTACACAATTATATAAAGTCCCCCCCCCCTTAGATTGGACCGGGACATTATTCTACAAAATTCGACAAACTTCGACTACTTTCGACAAAATTCCACATACATATGTGGCACAATGCTTATGTTAAATTTTGTCGAATTTTGTGGCTAACGCCGAAAAGTAGTTTAAAAGAAGACCATAAAAAGTACGGGATTAGGTACCCTCATGTATAAAATTAAGACACGATTCATAAGGTAAGGAAAGGTATACACTTATGTTGGAACAGTCATGCATAGCATAGCTAATCACTGACTACCTCATTTCTCTCACATAGCATAGGTCGAACGACGGCCTTACAGCCTAACAGTTTTAGTATCACACTTCAATTGATGTTACCTAGCCTTCAATATTTCAGAGTATTTGTAACTAGAGGGGGTTCGTCATTATCCGTACATTTTTAAAACAATGGCAAAATTTTTGACCTTTTAGGTCATTCATTTTGTTTATTTTCCTGGCAATGTTCAGATTTTTCCAAGAATCCACTATTCAAAAAAATATCATTATTTATTGTGTAAATTTTTGAGTGTCGAGTAGCCTAAAACCGGACCTTGTCGCCATTATCCGGACACATAATAAAAGTAATTTTATTATTATAATGTATAAATATGTTTTAACACAAAGGTAGTTGACTCAAAGCAAGATAGATGGTTAGGTGTTATCTGTTGCTTTCTTGTTCTCTTTTTCTTGAGATTTCGAGGGACAACTCTCAACTTGTGTTTACTTCACAGTTTAGTTTAAGAAAACGACAGTTTTTAAGCTTAACTGCCCTCGGGTCCATAATAAATCATATTTTTGATCAAAATTATATAAGATAGATTAATCTTTTAGCACAAATCTATTATCATTTACCAAATTGCAGTAAAAGGCTCAAAACACTCATTTATTCGAGTGGTTTTAAACCTATAAATATGTGTCCGGATATAGGCGACAAAACTTGAATTGAACAACATGTACTAAAAGAAATAATTAAAGAAGCGTGCTATCAAAATTGTTCTTTTTTTAAAGTAGGTCATTAGGAAGGATGATTTTTCTATACATGTAAGCACTTTAAATGGTTTCTAATGATATTTTCTTTCTGTTATAAAAGATTATATGCGTATCGCTTAAAACTTGAATTACAAAATTTGTAAAACGTCGGAAATTACTTCATACCACACCTAACATTGCGCTTAATTACTGAAGAACAATAAATACCTAACAAATAGTTTTTTGCTCCATGTGCAGCCAGATGATAAAGGTTTTGATATACAAAATATTTTTTTCAACTTTCTTTATATTTTTCTAATAATTAGACCGAATCTTCAACCCGGCTGGATATAGGAGACGCCCGGTTATAGGCGAACTCCCTCTACTGCTAAATTTGAATATTGAAAATGTTGGCGCATCTAGGTATTGAACTCAGATCGCACAATATATTGCATTGATAGGTGTTGGTGTGACTCTTAACCGCTTGGACAATTATCCGTAATTATTCATAAAGAGTTGTTCATATAATTTTAGGATCATAACATAGAGGTGGTAACGTATATGACGCCATGATATAATATGTCACCGACAGATTCTAGAATATGGGGTTGAAGAAAAACTCTAACTCGACACTTTAGACACGTCATCTTTGATCAATTAGTTAGTACACATTGGAGTCATCAAAAAATAATTTATGGAAAATTGGGGGAGAAAACGAAACTTGAAGTTATTTCTTTAGAAGGTTAAAACATCAAGAAAAATCTTTTTGGGAAATTCTCTCAGGATGTAAAGTCTCTATCATTTTGAGTTCTTCCGTTATTTCAAAAAGAACACTAGTTCAACTTATATTTAAGATTTTACATCAGCATTTTTCATGTTATTAAGTAATGGCAACTCAAAATTAATACATCTATTAGGTCATTTAGGTATATAGGATACAAAATGTTATAATTGTCGAGTAAAAAGATGTATTATAACGCTATTATCTTACTATCATTAAGAAGTAATACAAATATTTTAATATTTCATTTTGGAAAAAATAAACTTCAATAGATAGTAAAGAAAGCTTTGCGGTCAAGACTTTTTCTTTATAGCTAGATATTTTTTTTCGGTTAAATTTTCTCATAGGTTAGTAGTCCATAATCAATACATTCTACCAAAAGTAGGGCTCTGAATAACTAATATCGACTAGGCTACTGGCGACCAAAGAATATTTGTTAAAACCTTATTTTTTTTCCACCAAATATCATTCATTCTAATTAAAAAAACAGTTTGATCTTAATCCTATCACTAAATGGTTCTGCAAGTTAGGGCTTCTACAGATTGATAGAACATAAGTTATGAGAATTCTGTCGGTGATGAGGCCAACGTTCCAGCGTTCTCTGAAATCTAGTCTAGAAAGATCATTATTGACCTAGATGACTCTTTCATACGGCTATGATGAAATAAAATCTTCGATTTAATTATGTTGTTGACATTGCTGTTTTTCAATAGTCTTTTTCAAAAGACGAAAAAACTTGTAAGATAATTGAATTTATTTTGAAATAGCATTCTTCTGGCTCTTGCAACAGACATTGGTGATTTTGGGAACAGGCAAAAGGTTGTAGAGGAGTTACGACATTAATGTTAACTAACTGGTAATTGATGAAAAAAATCGTGATTCACGGATTGGTTTTTGAAATAAGGCCGAATAAAATAAAATCATTTATTCTTGTCCTTTTTTTCTGAAAAATGGTGCGGGCGGGCGAGTTTATATTTATTTTTTACGCAAATATTAAAACTCACATCTAATCAAATTAAAGATCAACGTATTAAATTCAATCTCAGCATGCGTCTTGGCTTTTCTGATTGGTTACGTGAAGTTCAATAGAAACGTTTAAGCGCACGTGTCGAGTTAAATTTTGACTTGGTCGAAGCGTGCGTATTCGTCGATTTGCAGTCAATTTGTAGAAAGTTCAATACAAATATAAAAAATAGAATGGAAAATGTGAAATTTTATTTCATAGATGCGCGCAGGGACAAGAAACAAGTAATTTATTCTATATGGCTTAAGGGAAAAGAACAAAAATCCAATATTGTCATATTGCTCTCTACTTTTGCATTAAGAGGTATCTCGAAACTAATATCTTTTCTTGAACTAGTACAACTCGCCCTAGGCTCGGTTGTTCAAAGCATGTTTAAAGCTGTTTAAAGCTAAACAATGTTTAAGTCTATTATTTGATTCGATAACAAAAGAAATATCTTACTTTAAACAGTTTTTAAGCTAAATAACGTTCGAACAACCAAACCATTATTTTTTTTTGATTATTCTTTCTCGCTTTAACAATTTAAGGGGGGTTATATTAAAAAAAGGAAAAACTGTTTTTGCTAGGAATTGAACCACGGAACTTCTCCATAATTGCTTTGCTTATCTCATATATCAGCATAGCATAATTGTTTTCTTCACTAATTACTTTCAATTTGATTTATTCCTGACTTTAAAACGACTAAATTCACCCGTCAGTTATTTTATGCTATAAAATGTTAGTGAATATATTGTAACACAAAAGGCAGTCCACGATGTAACATAAGCATTTATTATTGCGCACACATTTTTGGTCATAGAGGCAGTAGTTAGCCTATAAGGGCAACCCCCTCCGTTACCACTTTGTCTTAGGACTAGTCTAGAAAGATCAGTATATCAGTATTGACCTAGATGACTCTTTCATACGATTTTGAAGATAAAACATAATCCTCGACTCAAATATGTTGATATTGCTGTTTTTTCAATGTTCTGAATAGATCCGAAAGAACTTATTCATACCATGACTCAGAAATGATGATCCAAAAAATAAAAAAGACGAAGAAGCTTGCAAATAAAATTGAATTTGATTACGATGGAAAAAAAATAGCGATATTTTGAGTTTCTTCTTATTATTATAAAAAATGTAATTGAAAAACTCTTGTTTTTCTGGAGGAAGATGATTACTAATACTAACTTTTTCTTGTTCTTGTTCATAGAGCTGAAATGTCTTTTAAAAGCATCGCTATGAGTTTAATTTTAATTGGGATGAAATTTCTTAACGTGAATAATTACATTGAAAGTTCAAGATTTTTTTTGTGAGAGTCTATGTGAAGGTTTAAAAAGAACAATTTTTGATGGATGGTTTTAAAAATGTGGGTAATTTAACCGTTTGATTGGTCGGAAATTACATTATAAAGTACCTGTTTTTTTTACTTTGACATGCTCTTTTTTATAATTTTGAGATTTTATCTGTTTTTGAGTTACCCACAGTTTTCTTCATCGCAACAAACGGATAAGATAAGATAAGGAAAGGGTTAAGCCTTCTTTAGAATATATTTTGTAAGAGGGCTTCCAGTGTTTATTTCTTCCCTGTTTTTATGATTTTGTTGAATTTATTAGGAGGGAGCTTTTGATCAAAATATTTACCTTGATACCGACCCTCGTATAGTTAGTGCATGACGGTCTTGAGCCATATGAGCCATTCAAGCTGGTACTATGAAAAAGGATGAATAAGATCCCGGTATTAAGATCCCACTTAGCAAATATTTTAGGTGGTACTAATTGTTCTCAAATGAATGTAGAATCTTGTTCATGTAAAAGTGGGGTCTTATTCAACCGGTAGTGGGTTCTTATTCAGTGAGATGTAAAAAGTGGTCTTATCTGATCGGGATCTTATTCAGTATTCTGCCGGATCAAATTCACTATGGATCATGGACAAGTGGATCTCTTGGGATCTTCTTCATTTGAAATTATTAATCTATGTAATAAGACCCCGGTTTTTGGGATCTTATTCGTACACAATAGACATTTACAGCTAATTATAGCAATTCCAACTGGGAGTAACCCTCATCGGCGGTGACCCTAGGAGCTGAATGAGTATGTTCGATGAAATATTTACGGGGTATCCATGATTGTATCATGATTACCAACTTTAACTGTAAACTTAAACTTGATGCTAAATATGGCAACAAATATATTTGATAGAAATAAGATTGTTATCGGCTCAGTTGTCATCATCTTATTTATAAGTTCTTTCGTTTCTTTTTAGACGGATGTTGTTAACTCTTCGCTCGAAAATGTCGTCGCGATGATGCAAGCGGCCGATTTGTTGAACATCGAAACACGCTCCCAGTCTGCGCTACCGTTCGACGCGCCAGACGATACGAGCATGCGCACATATAGCGCACCTTCGGCGTCCTTCCGACCAACAAAAATTCGTTCTCGTACCGTACCTCTGGATCAAGTATCCGAAAACGAAGAGTTGATCACGATGGCTGGAGAAGCGAAAGTTCTCAGCGAAGAAGACGGATCGTCTTCAGATTCAGACGAAATATTTACAACACGCGAAAATGAAATCGTTAATTATCAAAGCGATAGCTATTCAACGAATCTCGATTATTTCCAATCGTTCACCGGTAAATTAGTAGTTGATATATCAAACGTGTGTGGGTTATGTACGACCGAAACGAATCCATGTTACTGTTCGATCGAAATAAATAAAGAATTCAAGGCAAAAACGCAACCACGTCATCCGTCGCCGTTCATGAAATTCGACGATAAATTCGATCTCGACGTTCAGCAAGCGAAATCTCTTTCCGTCCGAATATTCCACGAGCAGACAATTTTTTCGGACAAATGTACAGCTAGCGGCTATATCGTATTAGAAAAGTTACTCGGCCATGAACGCTACAAACAATGCGTCCTCAATTTCCCAAAAAGTAATATCCAAGTGTCATTGAATGTTAAATTTACAGAGGCGCGTAATTACTTAATGAGGCGCCAATCAACAAAACCCACTGGCGTCTTTGGTTTTAACCTCTCACAGACTCTTGTTACAGAAAAGAACACTATTCCGATACTCGTGCGCAAATGCGTTGCTGAAATCGAAGAGCGCGGGCTCACGCAGGAAGGTATATACCGTATAAGCGGAAACGCGCGCAAAAAGAAAGAATTACGAAAACAATTCGAAGAGAATAGTATAACGACCGACGTCAGTGATCTAAGCATAGACTGTCACGTGATTACGGGAATCCTCAAAGACTATCTAAGGGAATTACCTAAACCTCTCATATCTCAAAGTATGTATAAAAAGATACGCGAAGGACAACAAATAAAAACAGACGGTTTGGCGCAACGTAAGATGTTAGCGAGCATTATGAAAATGGCGCCACCTGTCAACAGAGCAACTCTTATATTCGTCATCGAACATTTGCGACGTGTCAATGAGAATATTGAAGTCAACAAAATGGGCTTTAAGAATTTAGCGGTGTGTTTTGGTCCCGTTTTGATGAGTCCCCCTATAGAAGAATTGAAAGACATTCAGAAGTACGTCGACGCGTTAGAGTTTTTGTTGACGATATGGCCATCGGAAACGAAGCAGAACATGTTATAGATGTATTTGTAAATGATTGTATATTATATGATGCTATACTGGGTTTGTCTCAAAAGTTTGTCTAATTTCACTGTTTGATTGGTTGGAAATTACATCATCGAGATTTATGATTGGTTGTTTACTTCGAAATGATGTCAGCGTTTTTGATTGTAACAAAACAAAATCAATTTCCGACATTTTGAATTGAACCATTCGATTTCTTCATGATGTGATACCAATCAATAAGTCTGAATAAGCCTGAATTAGTTTTGAGGTGACCCGTATGCATTAATTAGGGAGGTCAACTCACTTGCCAAAACATACCATTGTGTTGAAAGAATAGTCCTTTCTTTTTTATAGAGGAGCCTGGAAATAACAGTCTTTGGGATTGACATTCACACTGTTCTATGAGAATCTTGAACACTTTTGGCAAGCGATATTTACCCCGTCTTTGTGCAACTAAAATTGTTTAAACGATGTTTAACTAATTGATAACAACCCAGAATAATTTATTTTATATCAAAAAGTCATTGAAATATATTCAAGTTAATTAATACTGAACATGATACTTATTTACTTACCTACGTACCTATTATATGCAGACTATATCACTATTGACAAACCTTGTACACCTTTTCTATACATCCTATTGTTTTTTTGGAAATCTTAAAGAAATTCTATTGTTTAAACAAAAATCACGTACGCATTTTCAGAGAGTGGTTCATCCCTCGCCATTTGCGAAATTTAGAAGATAATTCTTATACTCCTGCAATCTGATTGATCGCCCCAATAAGGAAAAATGAGACTTGGGATTTTTTTGTCGGGGATCAAGGGAACAACTTTCAGCAGAAAACGTTCGAAAAGTTCGAAATCCAATCAAAATCAAATTCATTACCGGAGTAGGTTTTCATTAGCAATTTACTCCACGACGATTTTCCACACAACAAGGGGAACAAGTGAAAATCTACCGGGGATTGTTGGTACACATATAACCGGGGGCGGTCAATTGTCTCAGTTTATCCATGGGTGGTTTTCTCCGGGGAACTTGGACAGGGTGTATCTCAAACATCAAAGCTCTATTTCATTCATACTTAATAAGATCAGACAAACATACCGGCATGAACTGACTCAAAATCTTTTTCCGTTTATATCATACGACAACGAAACCTATTAACAAGCGCAGAAATCCATTTAGCAGATACTTGCGAAATTGTGTTGAGTCGATCAACATGTTATTGTAAAGAATAAATAAGCAAATATATTTTGATCCATCATGGATCTATATCCCATTATCACAATCCTTGATTAGATTTTTTATAATGATAATATTAATGTAAATGATGTTCTTTTAAGTATACGTATAATAATCCAGTGTTTTTGACCCGTTGAAACTATGATGATTTGTTTTATTTTTGTGTCTTTAATGGCTGTTAGTAAGTTTCTGAGGATATCATGAACATAAAGATTATTAATACTTTCTCCCTACTACGGCTTATTGGCGTATGAGAACATTTAGCTTTTTCAAACTCTAATAAGATTCACATAAGTTTTTGATAGTATTCTTCACTTAAAAGCAATATTATTTTCATCCTTACTCTAGTATACATCCGACATCTAACAAGGATGGTCCAATAAACTACCATCACTTAACAATGGGTTAATTTTTCAAATATTTCAAACGATTTATTTATTTGTGTAACGACGTGTTCTTAATTTACTTATTTTTTGTATATAAGAAAATAATTTGTTTATGTTGAAGAAGAAGAAGAATGTATTTTCGTTTTTAAAACAAGATGGAGTTCTTCCTGTATTCAAATTCTTCAGTTCGATTTAGGTAAAAATCCACCAAAAATGTTTTTAGGCCCCAATATATCCCTAAATTTGCATTTTTTGAGACTTTTACAAACTTCTGCATTTATTGTATAACTATTATGCCTTTGCAATGAGCTTTCGACCACTGTTATTAAACTATTTTTAGGCTAAATTATCTCAAAATACCTCCTTTTGCAGTTTTGAGCGTATGTGTCTTTCATCTTTCCTGTCAATAGCGCTAGGTAGAGCGGTCCTTAAAAAAAATTCGAGTGTGTGAGAAATTTAATTGGTTTTCCAGGAAGCTCGTGCACCCTTTCGGGATAGCCATAACCTTTTGATAAAGTTATTCTATGCCGACAGATTTTCGGGTTTTAAGGGTTTCCGACATTTTAAAGGCTAGTTATTACATATCAGAGACGAAATTAACCGTAGGATCCAAATATTTATATGCCGAGTCAAAACGAAAACTAGTTTTGGCGTTGACCCCTAAAAATTACAAAAAATGGTACTAAGGTTTAATGAACATCTAAATTTCTTTTTTTGGTAAAATCATAGATCGCATTTAAAGGTTTTTGCCATAATTGTTAAGCATCGGTTTAGATTGCGGTCCAAAAGTATTAGAATGAGTTCCTTTGGCCTTAATGAACATACTAAAAGTTCTAAGAAATCCGACTTGTGCTTCGTGAGATTAAGTGTTTCTTTTGTTTCAAACAATGGGAAAATTGTTACAATATAAAAATCTTTAGTTTTCATCGATTTTTTTTTTTCATCGATCAAAAATGATAAAAAACATAAACCTGAATGTGTATTTGTTTGTTAATCTCTATAAACAATATGAAAATTATGCCACAAAAGAAAAATCTTTAATTTTCTTCGAATTTTGATTTTTTCTTCATAAATCGATCAGAAATGATAAAAACTTAAATGTGAATTTGATAATTTTCATATTCATTTCCGAAGATTTTCAGTTGTTATTGTCTTTAAACAATTATGTTACAATAGAAAAATTTTAAATTTTCATCGAATCTTGTTTTTTTCTTTTTTCATCGATCATAAATGGTAAAACTTATAAGTGAATTTTATAAATTTCATTTCTATTTCTGGCATTTTTTGTTTGCCATTGTCTGTAAACAATAGAAAAATTCTGCAACGAAAGAATGATCTTGTGCATTTTCTTTATTTTCTTTTTCAAATGATTAAAAATGTCAAAAATATAATCTGAACGCAAATGCATGATTTTTTCGTGTTTACTATTTTTTCAAAATAAAGGAAAACCTATAAAACAAAAGGAAGTAACAAATAATTAAGGTACTTACTTGAAGACAAAATAATAATGCAAATAAGTGCGTAATAAATTATTCTTTTATTTGTTCTTAAAGTAAATAAAGTTTTATATATAAAACAATGTAGTGTCAATCGTCTTCTTCGATAGATCCCTTGCTGTTAACACAACTAACACGACTTTAATGCTTACATACTACCGAACATTATTTACCAATTTTTCTACATTTACAATTTTTTCCACAATCTTTTTAACATCCGCAACTAACTATAATGGCTAATTTGTCGGGTATAGGTGGTTTTGTTGATAAGATGTGTTTTAATTAACCAAAATCATTTCACCATCCCCATTTACACAGATTGAGATATACATCTTTCCATTGTTGAAGGATAGATACCTTTGTATGCAGTTGTAGAAGCCACCCCAACATGCATGATTAAGATATCCGTATCAACGGCATTACAACACACGGTAGAAATATCTAAACATGCTTTTTCAACATAATAATCTGGTGCTTGAATTATAGAAATTCATTGGTATATTAGGTGATTTTCAATAAATTAATGAAACGTTTTTTATTTTCGTAATTGTTCAAAGTTTTTTTCTCATTTCTGATTGATTAAAAAAAATTATCAAAATTCGATGAAAAATAATTGTGACGTAATTTTTTGTGTTTAAAGACAATAACAACCAAAAACTACCGGAAATGGAAGTAAAATTTAAGTAATGTTTCAAAATTCGATGAAAATCAAAGAATTTACTTTTGTGATATAATTTTTCCATTGTTTAAAACAAAAGAATCACTAAATTTCACGAAGAACAGGCCGGGTTTCTTAGGAGTTTTAGTATGTTCATTAGATAGACCAAAGGAACTCAATCAAAATTTGTCAAAATTTGCATATTTCCTTGCCACTTAATCATTTATCCCTATATTCAATGAAATAAAATTTTAAATATTAATTCGCCGTATTTTGACATTTTTCTAGATATGAGGAAAGTCTGAACCCCTTGGGATTTTTGTTTTGTCTTTTCACGAATGTGGAGCAAATTCTGTCTACATTGTGCATACAAAGCCAAAATTTTATAAAGTTTTCTGTCGGCACATAATAAGGCCATATCTATAGCTGGCCATGGGTAAGACTACAGTCTGTTTAAAAATAATTTGCACTTCGCACATAAATGCGTTTTTTGAAGCTATCTCTCAATATTTTTTCATACTTTTTTTTTGTTTGAAAGTCACATTGAGCACATGCTCAGATAATATGAAATAATTTATTTTAAATAAGAAAAAAATGAAGATGAAAATTTTAAAATTCTGAACTGCCGAATAAAAAAAAAGATTCCATTGGAATCCTCAAACTTTGGGAAGCTCAAAAATGAACAGGGACCAATAGTAACCGAGAAAATTGGCAAAAAAGGGGACCAACTTTGAACATTGTAGTTTTTTTTGGACGGGGAGAAATACAATATTAAAGTTAGTTGTACTTATATAATCTTTTGATGATATTATTATTGATGCTCTAGGTTTATTTTTGCGGAATGGTGGGATACGAAAATACACAATCCCTGTTACATACGTAATTGAATGATGCGTTGAGGTTTATAATTGCCATCATTCATTCGCACGACTCAGTTGTGAACTGTAATTATCTATATAATAAGCTTCATTAGCACGACTCAATGTTCTCATTATATAGATAATTGCAGTTCATAATTGAGTCGTGTGAATGAAGCTTATTATAAATCTTCAAACTTGAATACTGGCCACTCATAAAGATAACAAGACTCAGTGAGATAGGACAGTAGTCATAATTTTGTTATGGTGTTTTTTAGTTTTATAAAATATAGAAGATATAACTTGAATATATAACCAAAATGTTCTCATTTTTACACCCATAATGGCTTTAATAATCCCCCCTCGGATGGGGAGGCGACCTTAGGACATGGTTATTAATAGCAAAGTGAATCTGTTTAGATTTATTTTATTGTAACTTTTTACAAATTATTGATATTATTGATATTAAAATTTTGAAATTAACTAAAAAAATGAATGCCATTTTTCGAAGAAAAGTCTTAACATCAATATCAGAATGTACGTTTTTGTCATAAAGAATGCTAATGATTAATCAAGTATTGTTCAAATTCATGTTTTTAGTAGGTTTTTGATATGTAATTACACGCGTTTTTTTTGTTTTGTTTTTTTATTAAGCATCAAATTTCTACGAACATAACACGAAAAGAAAAAAGACAGAATACTATTATAAAACAGTACTAAAATTAGCTGGACGATGTATACATCGTTATAACTCATAGAGCAACGCACAAACATAAAGTATATGAAGGTTGGGAGCAGAGGCGCGCATTCTTATAAGGGATCAAAAACAATAAATCTTAAATTAGAAACGATCAGAAGATTTCAGATAAGCAATGGTTGACTTTAGAACAATTTGGTTTTCAACAAAATAAAATATATAAAAGAAGGGATACCATTTGATCATTAGAAATGTTTAATAAGTCATATAAAAGTAAAAAGAACAATTATTTTTTCTGGTCTAGAATTTACTTTAAATTTTTTAATAATATTTTTGTTTTCTCGCATTTGTATCATTTCTAGACATATATATATATATATATATATATATAGTATTAGATTTATAGAGTTAAGCGATTTAATCTTGTGGCTATACGTAGAGGACATTGAAGTAGTAAGTGTTTTGTTGCTTCACAACCAGTGGAGCAGTCACAGATATCATTAGTTGTATCGGAAGAATTGTTTCGAAATTTATCGGCTTTGAGGGAGCTATTGAAATAAAAGCTTAGAAATGCCAGTTAGAACATTTAATTTGGAGTATTAATCATTGGTCGAAGAGGGCTTATGAAAAATTATACAAAATATAAATCAATAGTCAAAGTGTGCACAAATGCGCATTTCATAAATTTGGTCTAGTGACTAGTGGGTAATAAGATCTTGGGTGTTTAATATCTACTTTTGTGCAATTTCCCCTATATTCATATATGCAAAATACATTTTGATGGCTAGTCGAAATGAAGTTCAAAAATGAAATACAGATAATTTCAAAGAAAATATATCTTCTAAATATATAAACACATCCTATATTTAGGAACGAAAATGGTAAGAGTCTACTGTTATAAATAAATCACATAAAGGGCAGTTTCGACTTTGCCTCCAAACGTTTTCCAACAACCTTGCTTGTATTCCCTGTATACGAGCGAATATCATGACTATGATGTAAAAAGTGCCTATTATGATCCTTCCAATATTTATTCAAAGATTTTTCGAGTATTCGGTCAGCATGATGAAGAAGTGGCCCATTTTCAGAAATTACCATTTCGTTTAAGATATGGTCTTCAAGAGGCTGATAGTCCTGTAGAATTTCGTCAAAAAAAGGCGATTAAGGGAAAAAATTTAGATAAAGACATATTATATACCGTTGAA
>JAUKPT010001028.1:0-16675 GCA_032273505.1 Nanomia bijuga
TAATAATAACAATATCATAGTTAGTAAAAAGTTCTTGGATTTGAATTGAATTATTTTTATTTTTTACTCCATTTAAGTCCCAACATAAAATTTTGCATTTTATTTCGAATTTTTGTAATCTCGCATTTAAACAAAAAAATTATAGAATTTATTTCTATCCACGGCTATGTCATCGACCACTAATATGCCATCGACAAGTTTTACATTCTTTGTTGGATTATCGTCCATCAACTTTTTCCTTTTCTTGTGTAGTCTTTGTTTTTTTTTGTTATAAACGGAGTGAAGATCTTTTTCACATAAACCTAATTCCATGGTGCATCTTTGTTTTTAGGCATTTTGTTTTCGTAAGAACTAGGTCTCTCTTCGTTTTAGACTTGACATTAACTTTTATTGTCTATTTCAAAAAGTGTGAACAACATTGTAACTTTATGCGATAAAAGCGTCAATTTTGAGCCGATTTTGTTGATTTTTTTAGCAAATGAAAGTAGGGAAAAGGTAGATCAGGGTGACATAAGTTCCGTCTAAATTATACGAAAAATAAAGAAGAAAAAGAAGAAGAAATATTTTCAACTTCTTTAATTCAAATTTTTTGCGAATGAATATTATATAGCTATGTGCGCTGAAGCCTTGCGGTCAATTGTACATAAAAATATCAACCATTGGTCAATTATTTTGGAAATTATTTAGTTGAATGTACATCTCACTACCACTGTTTTCTAGTGTATTTTGCTGTATTTTGAGCTATTTTTTGGTAGAGTAGACTCCACTTTAACTTCTGTAATTAAGCAAAGTTTTGAGATGGTTGATTAGCAGTTACGTCATGATATAACCCAACCAATCAGATTCTGCTTGATGACATTTTTAACCAATCGCAATCGCTGAAGTAATATTGGCACTGGAAATGTTTGTGAATTCATTTTGTGACCCAATTAAATTCTTCATGATGAAATATTCAACCAATCAATAGTCTAAACAAGCCAAAGTTTTGATATGATTCATTTAATTTATTTATTTAGAATTAAGTGAGGGAACAACGATCGATTTGCTACAAGGAAAACGCAACAATTTTCTGGCCCTCATTCCTATATTCCCAAAAACTTACACCATCAAATTCTTTATCCAAGTCACTGGAAAGATCATGGGATTGTCAAGCGTCTTGCGGTTAGGGGTCGGCGAAGAGAATGAAAAGTTCGGCGATAGAATAGCTGCAATCTTCTTAAAAACTAAATACTACGGTGGAACTTCCCTTCAAGTCGCAAGTGATATCAACATCAGAAATAACGTGGTAGAATTCAGGAACTTTCCACAGAGGAGATGGGTCGATGTGGAAATCGTATCGGAGAAGCAGGCTGGAGTTTACTGGTATTGTTATTGTTATTATTTATATTTTGTATTATCTTATATGCTTACGCGCTCTAACCAATAGGCAACGTCGTTGTATCTTTAAGCTGCTTGAGTTAAGATTGTCATTACACGTTGTTTCAACTGCTCAACGTGGGTTAACCCAGTTATAAACTTGTTTTTTAATATTTACACATTGTCGTAAATGCTCGGCGTTGATTAATTCAGTTAGAACACTGTTTACTTTTAGTAATTTTCCTAGGAGTTGTGTAAATATTTATATGGTAGTCTTATGGTAGTTTTATCGCTACATGGATATCATGAATTGCGCCTTTTTCTATTTTCTTTTATGTTTTTTGTTTTTTGTCTCCTCGCCGGGTGTGACTTAAAATATAGTGTCACCCCAGTGTGAGTTGTCCCGTTTTTATAGTTTTTATGGATGTAAATGAAACTATTTTAGAAAAAAAAAAACCTTGGAATAATGCATTTTTTCTGAACCTGTAAGATAAAACTGGGCAGGCTGCCTTAAGTTTGAAACATCTAAGAACGTGACCTAAATGAAATTGAAAAGTGCAGAGCAAAGAATCGTGCCGTGAAATATTCAGTAAGATATGTTGCGACGTAATCAAAACACTTATACAACATTCTCATATCAGAAATGGGCGGTAAATGCTTCATTACATATACAGGGTGTTTGAAAAAAGTCAACCCGCCAATAAAAGGTATCAAAAAGGTACTTTCATATATTTTAATTTTGTTTCACTAATTTGGCATGACTTGGCTATATGTGGTAAGAAGATCTTTCAAAAGGGATTGATATCTCGTCTTAAAATTGATTTTATGTGGAGGTCAATCAAGAGGAAATTATTTTAGATGAACGGGAATTAAAAATAATCCGTTCTCTTAGTGGATACAAAAACTTCCATAAATCAATGTATTAAAATTTCAGTTTACACGATCTCATTAAATATTTTACGTTCAGCGTGGTTTTTTTGGTCACATGTGACACGCCAGATGAACGTATGATCGATTGCTTTATAAAATTGTTCATGATAATAAATCTCTTGATCGGCATAGTTCAACTGACTACAGAGCAGAGGATGTTTGTTGTGAAAACATAATACGAAAACCATAGATTTTTAGAAGTCCAACATTTATTTGACATTTGATATCCCTAAAGACATTCTCCAGATAAGGTCAGCATATGGAAAAATGTTAAAAAGTATGAACAACATAAAATAAGTCATAAAATATATATAATTCCAGTCCATATCCAGTTTACTTTTCTTGGATGATCTCCGTATAATATCAATTTAAAGGCAAAATATCAAGAATGAGTTAGCGAAACAATCTAGGAATAATTTTAAAGCCTATTTGAGACGGTTTTTTGAAACACCCTGTATAGTCTAACCACGTTAACATTTCTTGTCGTTAAAGAAAAAACATATCTTTTTAGTTATATTCTACAAATAACCGGGAAAATGTCAAAAACGCTCAAAAACGCTCAGAGCAGAGAATGTTGGTTTGTTGCATATTACAAAATGCAACGTTCATTTGCCATTCGATTTCTCTAAAAACATCCTCTAGATAATGTCAGCGTATGGAAGAATTTTAAAAAGTATGAACAACATGGCACAAAGTTCCAATCTATCTCAAAATTCATTTTTTTTTTGAATAACCTTACATAAAATCAGTTTTAATATTTTTGAATTCACATAAGAAAAAAATAGTGAAAAAATCTAGAAAGCCTTTTTTGAGACATTCAACTGACGGTTTTATTTTATTTGTTTTTTTGAAACGCCCTGGCAGCTTTTTGCAGATGTTCGTACAAGGTATAATTTTGAGACTGTCCGTCATTAGATTTTTCTCTCATTGTTAAGGTGGATTCATCTTAAAACCGACCCGATTTTAGAAATTTGCGTGATTTCTCAATCTTTCTTCATACCATGCGTGGTTCTAGAGATATAATGATTTTGGTACCAAAATTGATTTTTTGCCAATAATGGCTCACCATGTGATCAAAAATGGCTAGATCTCAATTCTTTTCATTGGCGGCATAGCCAGCAACCTAATTAACAACTCCAAAAATTTGTTTGCATATTGGGTTGGTTATTCCTTCATGAATGTTTTACGCGATCCAAAAAAAAAAATCAAAATTAGACAATATCTTTGCTCAGGGGCTTTAATTTTTTTATATTTTTTAAAAACTCTCTGTTTAAATTTTAATCTGGTCCATATATTACTGGCAGTAGTGAAATAAATCCTATTTAATGTTCAAATTAATGATCAAAGTGTAGTTTTTACAATAAAAAGGGGTGGGGAGTGGTTTCTGATATTCCGATATTTGATCTTTTTGTTACCGACATTCTGATAAATGTTTGATATTTTGATTAATTTTTTCTTGAATTTCTAGATTATTTTTCATTCCACAATTGACATTCCGATATTTTACATTTTTTTACCGATATTCCGATAAATGACACCGCTACCCCCATCTCTGGATAATCAATCATTTTGTTCGATGTTTGATCGTTAATCGGCCGTTACAAATGTCCCTGCTCTCAACCAATTTATACTTTTAAAATAACTGAATTTCCATCGAGTGAGCTATGTGCTTCGTATCGCTAGTCTGTTTTAGATTCTGTGAGACTGAGACAGAAGTGTCAATATTTCATGTTTCCCATGATCGTTTTTCATCCGGTTTTCGGGAAATGAAAGGAGAATTTTTTTGGAATAAAGGTCAGAGAAAAAAAATCGGAAAAATAAGGAGGAAGAACATGAAAAATGAAGAAGAAAATCAGCATCAATGAGAAAAAAGGGTCTGAGATTGCTAAATTTGTATCGACTCGAAAGCCCGAATTTTTCTGCGTCCATTGATTATATTCATTTGCCAGAGAGATGAATTTTTCAGGAGATATGACCCTTTTTGTAACACCCACCCCCCTACTTTTCTCATATTAGAACGGAAAGTTGAATCAACTCAATTATTTGCATATATTTCGTGATTTGAATTTAGAGTTATTCAAATATAATTAAGGTTGATTTTGTTACGAGGGGTGACGAGTTTCACACGAATCTATAGTCTGAAAATATACGAACCCCTTGCCTAGAGGTCTGGCTGTTGATTAAACTAGACTGTTTTGTAACTATAGATTTAGGGACGACGTACAAATCCGTTTTGCAAAACTATACGTCATTATGACGTAAGAGGGGGAGGGGGTTAGACCATTTGACTTTTAACAATCCAATAATTTCCATCCACTTTTACGGATTTTTCACTTTATTCACTTCGTGTGAAAAAAGTTAAAAAATCACCCATACATCTATTCCATCCGTTTAGATGTGACGTTTGCCCGAAGGGGGAGGGTTTTTTGATTTAAACGTCACAATGACGTTTAGTTTTGCAAAACGAATTTGTACGTTATCCCTAAGTAGGAACTTAAATAATTAGTATGACTGGCTCTAAATATACAGAAACCATGTTAAAAAATTAATCTGACTCCTCACTATTCTATTATGCTATTACGTCTAGATTTATTGGTAGAAATAAGGGTGAAATATGTAATTGCTTAATTATGCTCTCGTGTAATTGTATTCATGTATTTACATTAGTGCAATTTAGGTGTGATGTATAAGATTATTAATAAGATGCAATGCCTTCGTTATGGAATGAGTCAATTAATTTATTACCTAGATGTAGAGATTAACAACACGGGTGTTGAAAGTATTTCTGATAAACTAGTATTTTCATTATTAGATTATTTCTGCTGATTTTGAAAATATAGGTCTTTAGTGTATAATTTTTCTAGCACAATAATTTATGATTGTTTTCAAAGTGAAATATGTGTGAATTCATTATATGGATATCTGACAGTTAGTAAGGGTTGAGTTTCTTTCATTTGATGCTTCTTACACTAGTGAACTTCCATGATTTCTAAAGAATTTGATTATTCTAGGAATTTTACTTTAAAGTCTGTTAACTTTAGAACGATTGAAGCTTTTGTCTCTGGCACTGTTATTGCAAAATGAGCCCTACTGAAATGAATTGCCTTTCTTTCAAGATGAAGTACTACATTTTGCTTGCTTTTGCTTTCCTCTGCATATTTGGTACGTGATCTTTTGTATGTAACATGATCTTAGTCTAGTTACAAGTTGAATGAATGTAAAGTATCAAGTTTCATCAGAGACACATGGACTTGTGAAATTTGTGTTCTGTTTGTAGTATGTTTAATTTGATGTCTTGCTACATACTTTCTATTTGCTGGAGAATTAGGTACTGAGGTTTTTTTTGGACCCACCAACATAGGAAGTTGGTCCTATAAATTCACCCTCTCATGCGTCCAGACCAGCCATGATATCTTTTTGAAACCTGCTAGAGTTCAATAGTAGAAAGAATGTGGAGCCAGATTTCCCGCGAAAAATCTGGTTTTCGGGAAAAAATTATTGAAAAATATGGCTTTTCATATTTAACAGAAAACCTAGTCCATTAATTTTTACGTTTTTAATCCTAAATTTGTTCAGCAAAATGTCCTGCATCTTTTAGTGAAAACCGCATGTCCGTGAAAAATCTGACCCAAGTAGCTATTTTTGGCTATGTTCTTTTAATAGTATAGTATACCAAATTTTAGATCTTCAACAGACGGTTCTGGTTCCACAGCCCAATAAGTGCAAAATTTGGTCCTAAATTAGGGAAAAAAGGTTATGGTATCTTTCTGAAATTTGTTAAGAAATAAGAGGGCAGTTGAACTAAGAGTGGGATGAGGCCAGATTTCCCAAGAAAAACCTGGTTCTTGGGAAAAAGTGTCTGAAGTGCCAAAAATTGGTGAAAAATATGATTTTTTACATTTTGCCGAAACTAGTTTTCAAGGTTTCTGGTTTTCAAGTTAGGTGACCAAAAACACCCAATCTTCGTAAGTTCATGACCCTGATAGTTTTGGAGCCATATTTTGCTTCGTTTTTTTGCGTATATCATTGGCAACTGGGTTCATAAGTCATTTTTGGTGGGTCCATTGATGGTTCCCTTGTTTACTTTTAAAATCTTATGGTATTAATTCTATCTCAGATGGCCGTCATGGTGGTGTCATTTTTTTACACTTTCCATACATATTATAATATGAAAAATATGAAGGGGTTCATTTTTTTTAATTCTTCTGGTACATCTCATAAAGGACTATGAGATACTTGTATTGTGTTTCTACTTTGGTCTGTCTTAAAAGCGTAGCGTAGGTTTGTAGTTTTTTACTTAATCAAATGAATTTATTTTGCTTTGATAAGAACTTTTGATGTTTGATATTATCCATTTTTCACCTTACGGGAATATTTTAGTTGTTGTTATAATCTTGTTATAATCGTTTTCTCCTTTTGTTTAGATCAGAATGTCAATATGCTGCTAATTTATCCATATATCTACCAAATCAACTGACTTTATTCGAGAAATCTATCATTCTATCAATCATCATCTTTTCTTCGCAACTACTCGAAATAATGGTTTATAGATGCATTTAGATCTAACAGGTATTTAAAGAAATCTGATGAATAATTAATAAAGACGATATAGTAATCAATTATTTTTTAATTTTTTGGATTCTGCATAATCGATATACTGACCAGACTAGTTTTTAAAGCAATCTGATAAGTCTATCTTATTTTGACAAATCTCATGAATAATTAATGAAAAAAGCGTCATTGTCTCAAAAATTCAAATTTTCTCACGTGGCTCTCTTTGCTCTGACACCTTATCAGTTTTATTTTGAAATGATTAACAGTTTGCGAGATAATGCATTGTTGTTATTATAAATTGTAACTTTATGGACAAGTTTCACCATAAAATGTGAAAACCCTTAAAATCATAAGTGCCGAAATGAGACTTTTTCCCAAAGAGGATTTTTTTCCGGGTTGCACCATATTCTACCGTTCGGTGCTCTCACTATCGTGCATTCACTTTTATATAATAATTTAATAATAATAATTGGTACACTGAACCTTACAGTTCATTTGGCTCAATGCATGTTATGTTAGAATAATTTGGCTGTTAGTGGTCATCTGAAAAAACTAGTAAATAAGTCTAGGGCTTGATTTATCCAGTCCTACTTTTGAAGATCATAATGAGTCATAAGTGTATGCCTCACCTTGATTATCACAAGTCATTTTAGGTAAAAAATTTGAAATTTAGTCTCTTGTGAGACAATTGCGTCATCTGAAATCATATATAATTGACATTTGGATGTTATCTTAGGGTCTTTTGATGTCATTGATTTTATGAGCTCATGTTATTGTATTATCTCTAGAAGCTGTGGTTATCCCATCTTAGCATAATAATTCTGTGATGTTTTTGTAAAGGGTGTATGGGTAGTTTACTTAGCATTAAGCTTAACGGGCCTATCCCTTTGAAAATGTAAAGAGGTATAATTGTTACTAGTAAACAGTTGTTTATTCATGATTTGTTGAAATATAGTGCACCACGGCTACTAAAATACAAGACAGGCGTGTGTTTTTTTAAAGAAATTGTTAAGTATATAGGGATACTACTCTCTGCCTTCTGTCCAGGGGCGAATTGGCCCTTATAGCTACCGGTCCAGGACCAGTACGCCGCCGGAGAAATACGATTTGTTTTTAAAAAATGACACATTTTCGCCGCCCCAAACCTTTTTGGACCGGTAGAATTTTCGCCACCACTCCGCCCCTGCTCCTGTCAACTGTTTGTCTACTTTTAAACATGCTTTTCTTTAATCAGTCCCTTATCAGAAGGAAAGATTGAGGCAACAAAGAAAATGGGAAAATGCAGGGAGGAAAAAAGTGTGAGAAAAAAAGGGAGTTTCATTCATTTTAAGGCCCAGTATGTGTAAATATAAAAGGCTGATAATGCATTTTTTGTTAAAAGAAATCCGCAGGTACTCAAGTATGCTCACTATTGTTAGTTAGTTTTATATACTGGCTACCCATTATCAGATTGGTTTTACAGTTACTTTTCGTCATACTTCATAATTGATGAGTTGACCTTTATCTTTTTACTTTTTATTAGTTTTCAATATAAACTGTTTTTGTTTTCAAAAAGGTAGTCTTCAGTCATTTTCGATAATTCTATTTCTATTTCTTTGACGTATTTCTACTTAATTTATTTGTGAAACCACTGAAGTTGATTTCACTATGTAAAACAAGAAAAGTCTTTCACCTTCACACGTTTGACGTGTTTAAAGAAACCATTTTGTTTCACATTTAATAATTTTAATTTTATTTGAGGTTTTTGTATTTGGAATTATTTTAATTCTTTTCCCTTTGACTAAAATATCTAGAATTCATGATGATCTGTTCTTATTAACACCTTTTTAAATTAGGATAACAAGACTTGGAATCCAGGCATGATAAATCATGTTTTAAATTTATTGAATGCTCATTTTTTTATCTGATTTTAGTTTTTCCAATGCTCAAAATGTAATAAAAACAGGGGGTGCGATAAGGTTTCAGCATTTCTTGGTTATCCCACTCAACTCACTCATACTTGATTAAGGCTTTTCATTTTCCCGAAAATTTCATTCTGATGGAATTATTAAGATTTTACTACTCTTATTTCTTGATGAAAGATATTATTTTCTACTTTTATTCCATCTGTGCAGATTTATATTGTCAAAAACAATATGGAATTATCTGCTTAAAGATGAATAGAACTATTTTATGTCTTCTTGAATCTTCTTCATCATGCATGCGAAATATCTTAAGATTTCTTGGAATTCATGTTTCACGAATCAGCGACCAGTGTCATTGTAATTTTACTTCCTAGTCATGAATTAATCCTTGCCTGTTGTGAACTCAGTCTGTGGATGTCAGATTTCAGATTTATTGCTCTATTTGGAATTTATTCCTTGGTTACAACAGTGGGCTGACAATCAACATCTTTTATCCATTCCCCTCTCAGTTTCGTGTTCGTTCTTGATCCTTATGTTATACGATATGAAATTCTTCGTTATTGTGGCTTCACCGTAAAGGATTACTAAATAAAAATATTTTACCACACAAATGAATAACTTGATGTTTTGCTTAAGGGAACATGATTTTTATCTTCTTTGACCTTGCACGGTAAAAGTGAATTATAAATTTATTTTATTTCAGTCCTTTCTGTTTTAAACTTCTGACTTCAGAGCATATTGATGCTGAAAATTGATCAAAATAAAAAGGAAAATTAAGAAGAAGTTGTGGCTTGATTTGGCTTTGCAAAAACTGGAGTGGTGAGAAAGCATCAAGCATCAAATATCAGGGCTGCCGAAACACTGATTTCAAGAGAGTTGTTGAAATGAAATTTAAGGCATTTTGACAGAATATTAGAGTATAATACACCTTTGAATAAGATACAATTGTTTTAATGGCATTTTTAATAACCGTAATTTACTTATTTTAGTTATAACACCTTTGTGTAAAATATTTAAAAGAAGCATTATTTAAATGATAAATGTGATCTATGAAAGTAAAGGAAATGTTATTTTTTAAAAGTTTGTTTACACGATGTTATTAATTAATATACTGTATTGCACCTGTTACACACCTCTTATCGAAAGTTGCTCTCTCTCTCTCTCTCTCTCTCTCTCTCTCTCTCTCTCTCTCTTTTTTTTTTTTCTCCCTCTCTCTCCTCTCTTAACATTATCATCATGTGCGAAGCACACATTTACTTTTTATATTTCATACTCGATGTGATAAATATATCCTTTCTTAGCTGTTAAGAAGGGGATGTTTTTTCAAGCTTTACCTGAATATTTAAGTTTTACAACATTTCTCAAGGTATAAAACACAAAAAATAAAATCTTAAGCGAATTATTTCTGTTTTCAGGAATTTTTTTGTAAATCGTCTAATATAAATTTAAGAAAATGTTTGCTATGGTGTCAATAGACATTCTAATTTTTCGTTCTCATTTTTTGACATTTTTTGATTCAGAGCATTTATTTAGAAAAAAAAACTTGAATTTGAATGGTAGAGTCAGTGGTCGATAATGTTGTAGGCCTCGCCTGCAGGCAGCTCCCCTTTTTTCATGAAATATACTTTTTCTTGATAATGAATTGCAAGTACAAGTACTAGCTAGATATATTGGAGGCAGGTGAGACAGTGCTTGCAGGCAGCAAAAAATATTATCAACCACTGGGTAGGGTCCAAAGTTCAAGAAAAAGTTAATGCTCAACAGAATTTCAGGTAATATAAATGATGATTCTTTTTTAATTTTTATTTTAAGATTCACTCAAATTGCACAAATTGCACATTTACAGTGATTTCACTTGTTGATGAAAAAGTATGGGTCTCATTGTCTTTACATGATTATTTTGTATCGTAGATATGCGTTAGTCCGTATACACGTGTGCATGCTTATTATATAAGTGCCCCTGGAGAATAAGACTCGGGAAATGGTGAAATTCCCTGGCCAAGATTCTGGATTTTAACAAAATTCCCCAGATATGATTACTGGTTAATATAGTGTTATATTAGTATTTCTGAACAAAGTAATAAATACATAATAAGTCAAATACAATATAGATGTAATAATATCTCATCAGACACTAATCAGAAAAAATCATGCTAGTGTTCATGTAAGCATAATTTATGCAATGCAGTATTTTCCAGTCAACAGTAAGTTTTATTCATCCACCTTGGAAAAAGTCAGTTGAGCACCTGACGTGCCACACATGGAGTCAAGAAGGCGCGTAAATAACCAATATACACTGCTTCCATTCAGACTATGTTACATAAGTATTATTTATTGCACAACTTTCCATCGAAGATGAATTCATAAACATCTTCTTTTCCTATCATCCTTATCATGTAATTCTGTACTTTTTTTCAGACTTATAGATTTAAACCCTTCCTTATTCTTTCCTTGTTTTTATTTTCTTCCTTCTATTATTTTGTCTTAAGTTTTCTTACGCTGTTTAATGAATGAATGAATTATTAAATGTAAATTTATCATCATTCTAATCTCTCTCATATATATTAATATTTTAGTTATATTTTAGGTATATAACGTTGTCAAAACAGTATTGTCATTTTCTTGAGGTCATGATAAATGCTAACTAAAACGTCTCATTACTGATAAAGATTGAGTTGTACTAGAAATTAGAAATTAGAACCTGTTTTCTTTTACCGAAAAAGAAAAATATATTTTAGAATGCAAGCCATATGCGATCATCAACTTGTAGGAACTAGATTAAGTGGATTTCAAATCTTATTTGCGTGAAAAGGAGGTTGAGAGAAGAAGTAGTTTTTTCTCCCCACATAACAAACCATCTTTTTTATCTCTCTCAAAAAGAAAGAAGCTCTAATTTTCTTTGCTTTAAATAATTCATCATCTGGTTTAAAAGTGTTTGCACGTTTTTATCAACTTTTGGAATCATAAACTTTCTGCTGGTGAAAAAGAAGATGTTTTCAGATGATTTGGTTGCACCTTGTATTGTCAAGTCAGATTTTTTTCTTCTTTCATGGTACCATTTATATTAGATGGATTTTATTTTTGTCAAGCATGTAAGTACACTCTTTTTTATTAGAATGATCATATGAGAACAATTAAGATAAAATTTGGCCAAATATGACGACAAAAAGGAAATTTTTTTTTTTCAAATAGAATCATCTGCTTGCATATCTCTGATAATCTTTTTTTACTGGAATTTGTTTATCTAGACTGTTCCATCAAGGAAGAAAGCTGTCAGTGCTTTACCTGTGTTCTGTATTCTATATATTTACTAGTTGTGGCGAAGATGGATGTAAATAATTAGAGAACAGGACCAAAATATTTACATTTTTCCCTTTAAGATCTCTCCTTTGTTTATCTAAATTTCAGGAACACTATAGATAATTAATTCTGATTGGTATATGATAATTATTTGTTTTGTGTAGTTTAATAATTTTTTATATTTTGCTCTATTCAAAATGGAATTTATAAGGATTTGGATGAATCTGATAATAAAAAAATCTCTTCATTGAAATTGGTATGTTATCAAGTCTACGCATTATTTTAGCTCTCGCTGGCACTGTATACTATGTGAGTAATGTTATTTTAAGGTGTAGAATGCTTTGTTATTTCGATACCAAAATCAACTGGATTTTTGGTTTATGCTTAAGTGTACGATTTATGCTTTTTGTTTTCTTGTATTATAGTTTTAAGTGTAATTTTGATTGTGACTTTATTTGTATACCAGAGCATTTTATATGCTCATCAACATCTTTTATTATTGTATCTAAACTTCAAAAGCCCGAAACATTTATTTCCTTTTTTCATTCTTTGAGGTATCCAATTCCTGGTTGCAGATGTTTGATAATATATATAATATTCTAAAAACTCTGAGGCACATAGCCACATCTAGTTTCTATGCAAACCATTTTCTTTTATTCAGAAAAACTTCTGAGTCATGGTTTTAGATTTTTCTATCTGTAAAATGTTGGAAAAGAAAATAATATTTCCCATCGAGGTTAGACAAAAGAAGCTGTGCATATTTATTTTAGTTTTTATTTGACATTGCCTTGTATATAAACACCGAGGAAAGGAATTGTTGCATTTTTTTCGATTTTGATTGTCCTAGTCGTGTGAAAAAGGAAAAGGTGTAGATGTTTAATGAATAATGTATTGAATTTTAAGAAATTATGCATTGGTATCACATGGGACGGTTATTTTGGGGTACGAAATTAGGAAGATAAGAACTTCAGGTGTAATATTACATGTGGTGATTACCTTTAATTCTTCTCTCAGACTTACTTCCATTTAGTTTTGTTTTTCTGATTCTTTTGATTTATCTATGGGACTTTTAGATTTTTAGTTGGGAACACAATAATTTGTTGCAAATTCTAACGTGAACATTTATAGTAAGAAATTTCTTTTCAAAACTTTGATAATTATTTCCACAATTTTTTTGATTTGAAAGATTAAAAAGCTAGAAATATTGAGAGAAAGTTCTGATTAAACAGTACTAGAAAACATAAGGTCATGTCAACTTGGAATATTTTTATACATTACTGCTCCAGCTTACAAAAGGTGATAGCCTCAAGTTCCAGGTTGTACTGCTATCAGAGGAAAGGACACTAATAGCATCATTGTCATGATTAGCCTGATTTACACCTAAACATAAACTAAAACAAATTGAAAAACCACTTCTTCAAAATATTTCTTCTTTTTTAGCAATGAAAAGTACATCAAATATAATAAATAATAATCATGTCTTTAAGATTTACAGGCTTAAAAAGCCTCTCCGAATCTTAATTACTACCTTAATTGCTTTTTATGATTTTCTTATAAAATTATTTTGATGAAATGATTAGACAATTTTGTGAGTGGGTGGCTGGCTGGTTAGATTTTGTATCAACATTTTTAATGGGGTTATTTATCAATTAAAATTTTTATTAGTTGAACTTGTAAGAGACTAAGCATGGTGTTTTGCTTTCATCATGAGGATACTTTTAAAGCACCTATGTCGTTACGTTGTATATACATATACAAGCGATTGTATTTTATACTTATTTTATACTGGTGTTGATTGCATACATATTTTTGTGCAATAGCGTAATTGTAACTTGATTACTGTGGGTGCT
Organism: Nanomia bijuga; assembly: GCA_032273505.1. Taxonomy (NCBI): domain Eukaryota; kingdom Metazoa; phylum Cnidaria; class Hydrozoa; order Siphonophorae; family Agalmatidae; genus Nanomia; species Nanomia bijuga. Next base: position 13,895 of record JAUKPT010001028.1, read on the forward strand.
GAGTTTTGTTCCTAGTCAATCCTGTGTTGGATATGTGAAATATCAATATATAAACTAGAATTTTGTTGAGCCGAATTGACCAATGACTGGGGAAGGAGAATTGAGAGAAATTGTGGATGTAGTTTAGAATTAGGGGAAAGGGTTGTGAAGAGTAATAGACCAGTTTGACCAATATTATTTAAATATTTTCTCACTCTGATAGTTGAAGGTATGTTTGTGATATGGATATGGATAAGCGTTCACTTATAAGCACACGCCTTTACCTTAAACGTATACTCTCATGTTAAAAATGTTTGTAGGATGAAAAAAATCATGCAGTGACTCACATATCTTTTTATTTAATGAAGTTATTGCATTTTACTTTTGATAAGCAACAATAGAAAATTACAATTCAGAATGTTAATCTAATTGCAAACAGTATGAGATCTAAGCCTTTGTCTGTATTCATGGAAAACGCCAAATAAAATACTATTCGTGTTTTCAAACATCAAGATTATATCTCTTAGTTACTGGCAACTAATAATTATTTCTAGTACACATTGAAATAAGATCATAATTTAATATTGTAGATCTCATGATGTTATTTGCCATGAAATCCAATCTAACATATGCTATTTTTTCTTTATGAATTCATTTATCTTGAAATTGATCATTTCATTGAATTATGTTATCGTTCAATTCAATTAAATTTTGCTTTTTGTATTTTTCAGTAGATTTTGTTTCCCGATACTGTTAGTTATCGGGTTCAGTTTTGATCAAAATTCATATCTTTGTTATCAAAATCCTATATTGATTACTTTAAAATTCTGTAAAAATATTATGCTTTATTAGCAATATTGTTCTCTTTTTAGCTTACTTTTTCACTTACTCACCTATGTCACCTTTAAATATTACTTTCGTCGTACTACTAGTACTACTAGCCTCACTGGGACTGTTTATAAGTAAATTCCCCGAAAGTCAATTGTATATAAGGCATGATACCATGATCTAATGACAAGGTTTGTTACATGTGCGTGATTTATCGTTCAGATTAGTTCAGAATTAAAGTTGGTAACAAATGTTGCTAATGTATGATAGTTTCATGACTTGTGACTTTTGATACATTTTTTGTGGTCTTTTGTTGACGAAAGTTACATCTGTTTTCTCAAAACAGGCTAATGAGCTCAACAGGTGTTGCATGCAACTTTTGGTTTTGTATTTTAGATTCTAAGTGTTAAAGGTATAAAAGGTAAAGGGACATTGTTATTAAGTAATGGCCAGGCAAAATGATTATTTTCTGTATTAATAATTGCTGATTTTTGTGATTTGTGGTGGTAGTTTTATGTGATGTTTTTTTTTAATTCTTTCTATGAGATTGCCTGATTCACAGAATGTCTGTAAATTGTTAGTGTAAAAGAATGGAATCTCTTCATGTGCTCTTGTAATTTTCAGAGCAAATTTAAGTGTCCATTAAGAGTTCTCAAGGAGGCTTTTGCATTCAACTCAGACAGTTTACTTTCTATATTATTTTTTAGTGAATAGTTACGAATTTCTTAAGGATTTATTGGGTTTTATTTGGTAAAATGTCAAGATGTTGTGAAAGTGAATGTAGTTACATAAGGATTGAACTTCAAATTGAAAGTGGATTTGTTGTAAAAGGAAAAAATAACGATAATGTTTCTTAAAAAAATCAATTGCTCTTATGGAAATAATTCACTTTCCATCATTTTTATCGAAGAAGCTATATGTGAGATCATCTATACAAACCGCTACTGTAGCAAGTTATCAGATGACGCATTTTTTTCCGTATTCAGCCGTAGTAGAAATTAGGTTATAAGATTAATAGTACAAGATTAATGTGTAGAATTAAGTATAAAAAGATATATTTAGTGATTGCCTTAATAATTTTCAAACCTTGATAATTATTTTTGGTATTTTGGTGTTTTCTTTTTTAGGTTGAATCCATGGCTGTGATCCAGAAAAAGAATTGTAAGTCACATTAAGGCTGATTTGCTCAACTCAGATCGTTCTCTAATAGACTTCCCCCCGTTCTTAATTTTTGAAGAAAAAAAACACCCAGGACATTAGATGATCAGTCATTGATTTACAAGAAAACTCTTCGTTGACAGCCATTAGAATAAAATACATCAGTAATGTGTTAGAGTTGTGTTCTCATGGGCGATGGTATTTCTAAAGGCAAGTAAATTTGGGACCTCTCGAAAAACTATTCACATTAGAATGGAGTTGCTTCTTTTTGTCATTTTACAACCGAGAATATACACTCACTTTTTGAGCTTATTATATTACTAACTATCTTGTTTACTTTATAGAAGTATTTTAGTACTTAAAACAAAAACAATAATCAAGATGGTCCCACCGCCATTACTCCCACAAATTATGAATCTTGTGAAATCATCGGTCACTCCGATTGGCAAGAATCTCATGTGTCTGCATATTGGTGTTTTCAGCGTCGCCATGTTGTACAGTAGTATTCCAGTCACTGAAGAAATGAAGAAAGAATCGAGAACACAGAATCCTTTTCAATATGTTGGTCATCATTAGAGTATAAAAAGAAAATGAATACTTTTGTAAATTACTTATAATTTTGCAATAAAGCACAAAGATCTCATTTTCTTTAGGTATTTGTTATTAATACAAATAGACGGAAAATCGAAGGGCATGGAGGTTTTATAAAAAAGTTTTCTGGAATGAAGAAAGTAGAAATATGAATGGCCGAGCGGTTAAGTGTCACACCTATCATTACTAGATATCGTGCGATCTGAGTTCAATACCCAGTCGCGC
>JAUKPT010001029.1:0-16673 GCA_032273505.1 Nanomia bijuga
TTTTTAATATTTTGAGATATTTTTCTCTGAAAACAGGATTTTTTTCAATCGAATTCTATCCTAAAATGGACTTATCACAGTACAATTTTTGTAACTGTCTTCTATGAAGTCCTGCGAAAAATAATTTCGTCATGAAAAAACGTTGTTTTTTGGCTGAAATCTCCTGGAAAGTCCTGGAACTTTATTTTGAAAATCTGCTGGCCACCCTGTTTCATTTATTAGCTACTTAAGAGTACGTAACACGTTTATTCAAAACCAGCTCCGTTAAGTTAAGTAGCAAACCCCTCAACAGGTAATGACCGCATAGGGGGAGGGGTCAGCTCATATTTGCTACTTGATCATAAAACCCTAAAATCCCTGAAATTCTCTACGTTCTTAATATGTAAAACCCCTAAAATATGTACTACAGATGGGGGGAAGGGGTCAAATCATTAGCGGTCATTGCCTGTTAAGGGTCTGGAAATCTGTTTGAAGGCGTCCCCTTGTTTTACTTTAAGACTAAATGGAGATGCACATAAAAAATTTATTTGATAATGATTAAAATCCATTTGAAAACATCTCTAAAAACGAATCTATAAACATAATCTATACTGGGTAATCACTCAGTATTCAACTGTGCTAAATTTTGAATCACACTGTAGTTTCTAATATTTTTATAAAAATAATTATTTAAATTTGTATGCATTTTATTTATATTTTATAGAAAAATAACAATCCTCGATATATTTCGTATTCGATACAACTGTAGTCTTGCCTTAGAATTTCTAGTTTGGAGAAATCTTTTTCGGGAATCAAATATTATCTATGCATTTTTGAACTGCAATGTAGTCGGTAAAGACGAAAAAAGAATTAAGCCACATAAAAAAATGCGTGGTTACCCGACCACCCTGTCTTTTTGGCGTAAAAATGGCCGACCCGGGAAATTTTATTTTCTTCCTCGCGATCAAAATTGTAAAGTTGACGATTTTCTTGTCAAAAAGTGTACAAAGATTTAGATTTGTCTTCAACTTAAACTTCAACCTAATTGTTAGGGGTTAAAGGGAACGTCCGACTAACGTTCCATCCTTAATAAGTATTCAAATTATCGAAACATTTGTCCTTATAAGCTGATAGGATAATAGGATTGTCACCAAATTATTCAATCTTTTGATTGGTTGGAAATTGCATCATCAAGATTCTGATTGGTTCATGTGGAAATGTTTTCTTCATTTCGGATTATAACAAAACATTAAATTGTGAATTGAGCCAATAGGCTTAGCGATGCTGTAATCTCTAACTAATCTGGCGATTCCTTACTGGTGGTTAGAGTTTATCTACCGTTTCAAGACGATTAAAAACTTAGCGTGCTAAGCGAAAAAGAAACGAATTTAAAACAATAATTTATATATATTTCTCATTATCTTTTATCATCATCTAAATTATTATGAAATTCCACTGGTCGCACGAAAAAAACAAACAAACAAAAAATATAGCAACTTCGTCACCAATCTTTTTTGTTTCATTAAATAAAAAATTAACAAAACTTTTATTTACAAACAGAGGGAGAGACTACCGAGTCAAATCATTTCTAAAACTGTGATTAAAACCTAGACTATAACCAAGGGGTGAATCACTTTGTCTGAAGGAATTTCTCAAAGTTGTGTATTTAGTATCTTAGTAGGCCTTGGAATAGCAACAGGTCATCGGCCAAAATTGAAGAATTTCAGTCGACTTATGTCACCAATCTGGTTTAAATTTTAAATTTACGTTACTTCGAGATTTTAAAGAAAAGTATACGATATTTCAAACAAGTGATTTCATCCCTCAACCTCTGATAAAAGTGTGTAAAAATTGTGCACAGCATACGCAAAGGATAAGTGATTCTTCTCGACGCCATTCGGAAAACCGTACTGAAATCCAGATAATGACACACTTATTAAATGGTACAAAGAAGTCGCATTGACTGCCCTTTTTTTAAAAAAGAACAAAACATTAACAATTTTTGGCATAAATATCTGAATGGACTACGTTAAGAAATGTAATAAAAAAATCAATTCCTTTGTACCACAAATCAAAACCAAAACACGATGGTCAGCACCGATACACACCCTATAAGGCACCCACCTTAAATACACACACACACTCACTTACCCACTCACCAATACGCCAACATGTCGAGATTCGGACACGCGCGCAAAAATACATTAACTCTCTTCCACATACCTTATTGCACACTCTCGCTCACACGCACATATACACACATGACACTCAAAATTTCATAAAGAATTAAAAATGGAAAAGAGACATTAAAAAATTGGGTGTTGGTAAACATTCTAGTGGATAATAGTGGTGTGATGAAAACAGCACCATCATTGAATAACATTAAGGTCAATAAAAACAACAACAGGTTTGATCCAATGCCTCGGAAGCTGCTTAGCTGCAGTCGAAAGAAGATTATGGCAATTATCTGAACTGAGATGAATCGCTACTTAAGGTAACTTTGACGATAACAAATTTCATCCTCCGACAGATTTGAAACGATGAGAACTATCTAGAGACAGTTATCGAAAAGTTAAGTTACACTAGGACCGAGCCTTGCCATGTGAGGTAGATTGGAAGTAGGTTGATGCCTGATAAAACACTAGACCAGTGTTCCCAAATCTTTAAGAGACCAGAAATTTTCAAAAAGGAGACCAAAAGGAGACTCATTTTTGTCGGTGACTAGAAGAAGACCAATTTTAGGCAAAAATGAGACCTTTAATTTGCTTTTTTATAAAATGTCTTAAAAGGCTTTCGTAGTAAATTTTCACCCTTTTCCTAAAACCATCCGTATCTCCAGTATTTGCAGTAAATAGACCTTGAAGTAGATGCAATATTTCCTTATCAAAAGGCAGAAGAAATAAGAAAAAAACCTGATAGAATAGCCTGAACTATTTTTTAAATTGAGGGAAACAAATAAAAATGGCATTTCCACCGAAAACATTATTTTTATCATTGAAATTATTTGGGAGACCAAAACCCCAAAAAGGTTACTACAGTCGAAAGTCTCCTCAGGAGAGTATCCAAAGGAAGACCTATTTGGGAACACTGCTAGACGGAAGTCATGGCATTGATTAACTTGACTTCAGACTTGTTACCAATAAAATAAAAGTTAATAATTGAATAATAAAACAAAATAATTTGAACTGGTAACATTTTTTGTGAACCTTGTTTTCCCCTAACATAAATGCATCCCTGCTTGTAAGATTGTTCCTTTACGCTGCGCTGCATTGGATTAAACCTGGTTCATAAAAACGAAAGACTAATTATCATCACCCCCTAAAAAGAATTTCCACAGAGCGGCATGTATAAAACAATTTGTCTCGTTCTAATTAAATTTAAATCGAATTAATAGCCCAATTCAGACAGAGCGATTGATTAGATTTAACAAAACGACGATTGCTGTAATTTAACGAGAGGACGAATTTTAGTGAATTCGGTAAAGCATCTAGTTAAAAAAGACAAGTTAAATTTAATCAATCCAAAATTACCAAATTCACACAGACTAGTTGAATTCGTCAAATTTAATCAATCAATCTGTCTGAATAGGGTTAATCTAACACAAACTCTTGTCTCTTCGAATTTTTACTATTAAGTTAAGTCTATTTGAAAAAAAAAAGTTCATTATTTGCATAAATGAGTTTAAAAAAATAATGTTTTGAGGAAACTCGCAGAAAAGATGCATTATAAGCTTGCATTGACCAAGTCGATACAATACAAGACATCAGTCTGTCGTGGATTGATCAGAACGAAACAAATTTCTGTATTTTAATTGATTAATTTCTTTCTGAACACAGTAATGGACCAAAGATCACGTAAGGATATTTACAATTTCGAGGTTAATGTGAGCTCTATCTCTTGCAGAACAATCTTCGCCTAATATAAAGTTCTTATGCCCGAATGAAGAAAAAACGGCCCAAGTGTCAAAATTCTTAATCAGCATGAATTCATTCATTCTTGGGTGGACAAGCATTTATACCTTTATGGTGACATTAAAACAAGTGCCATCCATTATTATAGCAATAGAAATATTTTCTAAGATAAAAATGTGACTCCTTGACCCAATACTGTCCCGTCTCTAATATTATAAAAAAAATGTCGAACACAATTAAAAATCGATATTAGGTATTATTCATATTAAAGTGCCATCGTTGAGATTCTGTATTCGAACAAGTCCTCTGAGTTATATCTTTACCGACAATAAAACTATCTAAACATAATTTGCTTTTCGCGTTGACCATAGTGGATTCGTCTTCGAGATAATTCCATTTCTAAAGAGAACAAGATAAGATGAAAAATTCCATGAGTTATGACAACAAAATGCACAGAAACCCGACAAAATAAGACTTGGAAAATCCAACTATATCAAGAGATTATGCGAATCAAATATGCACATAAGGACTCGTGGCAGCATGCATGTTCATTAAAAAAAATACTCATGGACCCTTTATATAGAGAGTGAGAGAATTTTTCAGAAAATTGAAAAACTGTCATACCCCCAAAGATTTTCGAAAAATGTTCGTACCCATCCCAAAACCTCTTACATCCCACTTCTCATAAAAATGGAAGTACCCTAAGGAATAGTCCTTTTGGGTTGAAAAGACCAACATATCGAGATACAAGCCTAAAAATACCCAGTGCAGTAGATCGTACATGCTACACCTCACCCTAGTAGCCATAATGCTTCTAATAAACGTTTCTTTGTTCTTTGAGACAAGTGATCAGCCCCTCAAAATGCAACAGGTCACGAAAAAAGATCAAATCGCAACAAGTTAGATTTGCGACAGTGGGAATTGATTAAATTATACATCGTTCCACTGGTTTGAGTCCTGTTTGTTTTTAAGTGTAAATTTCTTATTTTTATTCTTATTATTTGTATCTTTGTTGTACGTCTTTCTGAAAGTGCAAAATTAAATTGGCGCATCAAATAATTCACTTGTAACATCATACACCGTTAAGTACACTTATGTTGAGGGCCAACACTCGTCAAATGAATCGAGGTTGAGATTTCTCGATTCAAATGAAACGAAGTGTATTTCAGTACAACGGCGTCGTGTCTACAACTGCTCATTTCTTCATTCAATATTCATATCATGCTGCAAGCAATGAGAACAACCTGGTACACACATTCTCATTCACAAAAAATAATTTCAACTCTCCTCGAGTAAAAAACACAAAGTTGTTTTAGAACAAAGTTTAAATTAAAAATGCATATTCAGCTAAACAGATTGTTGAATTTCGAAACGTTTCGCAGGCTCCTGATTAACCATTATGATTAAAATCTTCATTTAATGTTTATTTGAGGCAGCCAGTCTTCACGTAGACACTCATTTTTGATAAGAGAAAATATTTTGAGCGTTTTTTTTATTAACTAAGACTAAGTTGGTCCTATAACTTGTTAAACGGGGGTGAAGATGAGGGCAAGTACATTTTATGATAGGTCCTGAATTATTTGTTTCCATGCGTTTCCAGTGCTTCAATTTTCCAAAATGTTTCACAGCTTGAGTAAATAACAATCTATGACACTGAATGATGAAACTGAATTGATTCATAAAAATGAAACAATTGTGACAATTAAAACACAAGTGTGTATAATTTGTCACGTCTGTGCGAGAAACCTCACCTGCATGGCGTCCTCCTTACTGCACGTCACCATATGCAACCTCGAGCCTGATTCTTGGTCCAACGCCGACAAACAGATGGTCTCATGTTTCAATTGACCAGATTTGGTCCAGGACCAATGCTAAAATGGGACACAAACAATTAATATACAATTACTACTAGAAAGTACAGAAGCACCATGTTTTGTAACAACACCCCGGGTGTTTCTAAAGTAATAAACAGCCTTGTGCTAAATGTTTAACAACATCAAACAAATGAAGATAACAGTAAACAACTATACTAGACTTAACTCTGTCAAAAGTAATAAATGTTAAGCTCAAGAAAAATGTCTACTAGAGTCGTGTCGGCAGTGATTTTTGTAATGCGTATAACTTCGTTAATTTCTATTCGTTTACGCTAACGTTTTCACATATCGTGAAAATTGACGAGCACTTTAATATAATATGAAAATAATATGAAAATAAAGAAGATTTGCGGTCGGAAAATGAAAAAATGAAATAAATCAACTTCTTTGTTTCGAATAAAAATCGCAAAATTCAAATGTCACATTATTCGGCTATCTTCGATGATTTCAAAAAGTGTATTCATTTTTATTTTAGCTTATATTTTACGAAGTTCAAAAAAAAAATGACGAATTTTGGCATAATTAGGGGTTACAAAACATACGGCAATTTCCGCAGTAAGAATTAAATCCCGAGAATCTTACCTGATTTCCACCTTGTCCATGACATGCGAACGTCCCAGCAGTTTCTCCTTCCTTATGACCCAACGTGTCAAGACAATTGTTTCCTTGTTTCAGCTCTCCATACTTCACATCGTCATCATCTGGGACTCTGAAAGAAACAACAAACAGCAATTGATTAACGTTTAAACAAAAAAAGAAATATTAGTTAGTATAAAAAAGTAAACAAACAATTTGTCATATTTGGTGAGATATTTTTCGACCCATCTCGGTTATTATCAATCTGAAAAAAACCTTCTTTAGTCTGGACGTCACACAGGGTAACCATCAAAAGTCGGGGCATAGTGTTTTTTGCATAAATATATTCTTAAAGGTATCTAGATGGAAAAACAACTTTATGCCACTATAGCATGATATTTGATATTTTTAGAACATTAGTAAGACCAGATTAAAAATCTCAAGAACTACTGGTCGTAGGAAAATGTTTGACCCCTCATTTTAATCAGAAAACCCATACTTCTATAGGTGTTTCATACAAACTATAGCTATTGACGTCCATAATACTTTGCATAAGGTGACGGCTTGTGCAGCCCATGTGCAGACAAGTTATAACTTCAGTATGGCAGATGAAAATAAAAAAGATTTCCTCAAAAAATTCTAACAAAAACAATTTCTTTATCTCAAACCCAGTAAAATTCTTGTGTAGCGACTTTGATAAGGATATCCTTTATTCACGATAAGATTCATAGAGCAAACCCATTAAAGTACGCCAAAAGTAGAGAGAACTGTCAAATAAAGATTACTTGTAATTACTAAATAGTGAAAAACATTCAGACTTTATATTGACAATTTTATTTTTTTGATTGGTATTTTCTAAAAAACTTCTTCTTAAAATGTAGACCTTTTGAAAAAGTCTGTATTACATAACCAAAAGTAATAAATGAATAAATCTCACTTTAATTCTGGGTAAACATTATCAAGGAACCACTTGAACGATTTACATTGCAACTTCTTCCTTAACGCCAATCGATCACGAATGCTAGAATAGAAATATTAAAAATCAACCGCATTACAATTGATAGGTGATTACACTCGTTATGATTAAAGCTTAATCCGAAAATGACAATTGCTTCGTGCATCACGACTAAATCATACTTCAAAAAAGCCTCTTAGAAAATAACCGAAATAATCCGAACAAGAGCCAAGCAGGTATGAAAAGCAGAAAACAGAAATGACCAAGAGGATCCTGAGTTAATACCTAAGAACCTATATGACTGCTAAGAATTTGAAATTGAAGTTGTTCTTTAAGAATGCAACAATTCAAGAGACCGAAATGGTCCAAAGGTTTCGTAAGATACACGTCACGTTATGAAGGTAAATATTAAGAAAATTAAATAAAATGTCAAACACTTACTCTCCAAAAGTTGCATATCTTGCAGACGGCTGAGAGGCGAAATAAAACTTCTTGTAATCATCCATCCATACCTCGGCAGCTCGACGAGTATTCCTGCGAATATATTTATTTATCTATTATAGACATTAAGCCAGAATGATACAATTGTTATAAATTAACTATTAATGTCCTAAAGATTAACAGTTTCAGAAGAATATCGTCAGTCAATGATGTTTGATTTCAAGTACTTTCTCCATTTCGAGTATAAATAGTTCATTTTCAATACCGCTTTTAATATCGTATATTCCGTATTTCAAACGGATATATTTTAGTAGACTGCATTCCCTAATAACGTGTTTTATATTTTGAATGTCGTCGCTACACAAACATAAACATAAACGTAAATTACGTGGCGTATATGGGTTTAGACGCCCTGTTTCGATACACAAATTGTACGAGCCTGTTCTATAACGTGAAATTAAGATTCGTTGGAATTCATTCTTCCTATCGTAATTAGGTTTCGACAGTTCAGGATTTATCATTAAATACGTTCCAAGTAGCACAAGGAGGTTAAAGTAGCCTCACGGAAAACTTATAGAAAAGTGAGAGCACTTGTTCGTCAAAAGATAGTACGATCAGCAAGGATACACGAAACGTGAACTTGATAATTGGTAACGAAAAGCACAAGTTGTAAGCAGGCATAATAACAAATTGATACAACACGGTAGAGACAAGTTAAAGTGCTTTATAGGTCATATTTTTCTTTCTTTTTTATATTTATGCTCCATTCATATCCATACATACCATCCACTGGCAAATAAATTGGCACTGTTTAAAATTTCCCATGATCATAACAACCATCGATATGCGCATGCAATTAAATTGGCACATAGACGATTTATCAGTGATCATCCCCTGAAAAAGCCCAGATAATGAAAATAAGTAGTTCTTTTCTAAAAAGTGGTACCATGACCAAGTATATTAAAGCTTGTAAAAGCTAATTTAAAATATTACAACAACCCAATAAAGGATTTTGGAAATCGGTATGAAAAAATGACATGTTCAACGAACATGTTCAACAGACCCTAGTCTAGAAAAGTAGGGCAGCGTCTGCTTTTCATGAAAATGGGCACATTTTGTCTTTAAAAAAATTCAATATTTTGTTTAAGGCATATTTTAGACTTTTCATGAAGAGCAGGGTCTGATATCCGGGACTCTTAATTTGCCTAAATTAGGGTCTGTTCAACTAACGTGTCCACGAAGGATAACATAACTTACTTTTGGAAGACGTTCATACTGCCACCAGGGAAGTTGTAAGGATGACGTTCTCTGAACACGTGACCAACACGTGAGCACGGCATGATGTGAAGTTCACCTCCACATTGCCACGTTCGGAACGAAATTTCTAAAGAAAAAGAAGAAGAGTGAAGAGTGAAAACATTTTCCCATCATAGAACAAGGGTCGAGAGCTACAGTGGAAAGCAATCAAGTTTTTTGAAAAACTGGGGACAGATATCAACCAACAACAAAAAATGTGAAAATATATTTTATTCCATTCATCCTCAAGTCTGAGGAGAACTTTCCAATAGGTTTCTGGTGTTTAAAGTTGGATTTTTTTCCCCAGCTAGCTGTTTACACCCTTCCTTTGCTTGGTAGACCACTTTCTCGCTGCGCTCTAGCGCCGAGAAAATTGGGGATGGAATTTACTTTATCAAAACTAGGGGGTGGATAGAATTCATCTTTTTGGCCAGAATATCTACCCTCGTCATAGAAAACTATGTGGTCAGTTTGGTATGTTTCTTGATCTGCATTTCCCAAAATTCAATCAACGTAAACAACTCAATTAATGCAGTATAGTTCGCAGTAGATAACAGTAGGTAGACTTTCCATCGAGGTCAAAGTGGATGAAATTTTGAACGTCGAGTTGATAGAAAATGTCGTTAAAATCGGATGAAATATACTGGGATTTCAAAAGTCCTCCCTCATACACATAATCCAAGAAGGACAAAGTGAATTGTCCCTGAAATACAATATGCATGTGTCAGCAAATTGACACTATGCAATAGACGTGTAAAAGAAATGAAGAATTATTTATTCTGCATTCAATGCTCTTATTCCTTCGTGAAATTAACGTACCGGCAATATTGCAAAATCATTTTTCTAACACCTTGCCTCAACGTCTGCTGTTTCCAAATAGCCGTTTCGTACGAAAATAGTTACCAAGGTGCAAGAATTTAACGACACACCTTTTGCTATAGCAACTAACACACTTATCGCAATCAACGTTCGTAGTAAGAAAAAACTTATCAAGAGACGCAGTGGCAGATCTGGTCCTTTTTCTATCTTTAAAAGTGATTTCAGTCACGACTGGTCTTACATAAGGCTAGTGATGAGTCCCAAGTAGTTGGATTTGGGTGATTATTATATATTATTATATATTATTATATCACTCAAACAAAAATTGCTTTAATGTGAGTATTGATGAATACACTGAATACATTCCGTATAATACTGTTATACTCTGTGTAACAAATTTTAAAATTTGTAACATTTCACCAGATGTACAAAATTTCATTCGTTTAATACAAAAGAACAGGTATCGTAAGAATTGTATACAATTTGTAGATAAACTTAAGACATTTAATTGGTCGAAAAGGCATGAAGATTTTAGAAATCTGATGAGTTTTAGTTCTAACAAAACATCAATTAAATACATTTTGAAGTGAAACAATCAAAATTTCCATGATGTAATTTTCAACTATACAAACGACAAATTAACCTAATAATTGCAGGCAATTCTGGAATGTATGAAGTATACAGCATCGTTAAAATGTGAGCAAGAAATTGCAGCAGAAATGTCAGGGATTCCATTATGCATATATTTTATGAAAAGGATTCCCCACTTGAGTGATAGTAACCGATTACATACTTGAAGAAAGAACTTACCTAGATTCTCCCCACCCCACACATCCATATCTGGATCATACTTTCCAAGTTCTTCAAACCATTTCTTCTCAATGGAAAATAAACCTCCAGCAATAGCAGGTGATCTAAAAGCAGATTATACAAAATTCATCAGTGAGAGACATCAGGGAAATACAACTTTTTCACGTTAACATATAACAAAGCAAAATCCTAACGTGTTTTTGATCAATGTAATTTCTCAATAAGAATTGACTGATTTTACAATCGTGAGTTTTATAAATCCTCACTACCCCCAAAAGATTCTTTATCATCCAAGGGTTAATATTCTGGCAAGATTACGGGGGTTGGGGTGGATATCCAGAAAGAAATAAGCCCTTTTCATACCAAACTAATCTCTTAAAATGAGACTTTTTGGCAATTTTAGCTATTTTAGGTCCAAAACACTTAAATTTTGGCGCATTGCGCTACGGCTTATCTCTTTTCATTTTTTGCCTCAATAGGTGTTCCACATCAACGGTCGCACAAAAACACCGCCAAAATCCAGGAAGAAATAAGATTTGGCCTAAATATCTGCGAAAAAATTAGGGTTTCTGGCCAGAATATCTATCCATATCACAATGAAAATCAAGAACTAAAAATAAAGATAAAAGAAAGCAATCTTCTTACTTGATGGGGGCTGTGCCATCAGCTTGATGTTCTCGCAATGCATTTGGGGGAAGGAAGTCCCATTTGAAATTCAAGTTCCATCCGAATCCTAGAAGAAGAATCACAAGGAGAGTCAGGCATTAGAAAAATGTTTTGAGGAAACTCAATGAATTCAGTGTGTGTGTGTGTGTGTGTCTGGATGGAAATCTCACAAGTCTAAAATCCAAGGGTATTTCGGCGGATATATCCGGCGTAAACAAACCTTTTTTCCCGGCGTACCGGCGTAACGAACCCCAATATAAATACAAAAATACTCCTTATGAGGTTTTGAAAATGTCTTTGCGGTAGTAACGGAAAGGGGTTTTGATGAATTTAGTTGCTTTCTTTTCGTTCTTTCTTTGATACCGGCGTTAACCTCTAACTACGCATATCCGGCGAATAACCAAACAAACTCAACAATTCATTTTCTATACTTACTCAGTCTGGGGATGTTCTTAAAATTTAAGCGAATCTCAGTCTAAATGTTCTGAAAAACGTGTATGAAAGATCTTACCTCCGCGCAAATCTGATGATGAACTCAGGTAGGTGAAATCATCATGATTAATCACATCAATAATTGGAGAGACGACGATTTTACGATTCTAAAGAAAAGAAAGTAAAATAGTTCTATGAGTTAAATCTTTACCCTTTAGAAAGAGATAATAATCCAAATAGCCTGAGTTAAGGACAACCATTCAATTCAATTCAATATTTTCTCGTAAATAGCGTGTCCCTTAACAAAATAAAATAAAATAAAATATAAATAAATAAATAATCCAATACAATTGGCTAGGTAAAATAAAAAGCTACATAACTACAAACACTGGTGAAGAAAAAAAGGAAAAAGAAGAAGGTAACGAAGGTACGAAAACCTATTTCAGCAGTGGGTAGATCTGCTGTCTTTATTTACGAAACAAATCATAATATTAAGAGATAGTTAATAAAACTTAAGGCTAATTTGTTATTTAATTGGTTGAAAATCACATCACTAAGAAGACAATTGAAGCCAATTTTTTTCAAAAAAAAAAGTTAAACCAGGGAGGGCAGGGAGATGTACTTTTGGATACTCTAATTTAGGAAAAAGTATATATCAGATATTTTTGATATATCAGGAAAAAAACAGAAAGCCAACTACAAAGTAAATTTTTGGGTGGTGTTAAACGATTTTAGTGGAAAATAAGAAAAGTATAAGGGGACAATTTGGGCAAGGATAGAGGGGGTCTATAGGTTTTGGCCAGGTGTTTCACGAAAGTACCCCCGGGTTGAATAGTGAAATGAACCTATCAAATATTTCGTAAAATGATGGAGTGTCTAGTTCTGTTTCCGATTGACATTATAAAAGCAAAGTTGAAAATTGCAGTCGTTAATCCGACAATCCGACATTTCTTCTCTTTTTCTATTGTAAACAATTAAAAAGATCTTTTTAAAAAGTAAAGAAAAAATAAAATATCAAAACCATGATAATACTTCCTATGGAAGCTAAAGGAACATGTTATAAATGATATTTGCAATGTCAAAACAGTCTAGAAAGATGTCCAGACTATGTGAAATACATAAATCAATTCAAGCCATGAGAAATGATTAACTTTATGGTTAGCAAAACATGAAAGGTGTCTATCCCACTAAAAACTTGCTTGTCAGCTATTTCATAATATGGTCACTGCACTTGAAGATTAGGCTGTTTCGCGAAGAAAAATAGATAATCATAATCAAGTAATTTTCTAGAATTGAGAGCATGGCGATGTAGTTAAAATAAAACATAGCTTGTAGTTTTTATCCCTACTTTTGTCATCTGATAGTTTGACACAAAACCTGCTGATGTTGAGCATCATACTTGTTATGTAGAAGATTCTACATAAATCTGAGGGGCAAACAAGTCTAAATCTTTGACAATTTGAGGGAGATTCCGAAATAAAAATCGAAATAATTTCCCAAATCCAAATCTCCCAATCCCCCCCCCAAAAAAAATCCCAAAAACCCAAAAATCTCTGACAGAATTTCCGAACCTGTTTACCCCTCGCATAAATCATCTATTATTGCAGCCAGAGACTTAAATAGAATTAAAGAACGAGTAATTGCAAATTATAAAGAATCTACATACATTTTTGATACTTTGAAGCAATGGTTCCAACCACATCACATTCGATTCGCAATGACTGTCCAAGAAGGTCAAGACTTCTCCAACAGCAATATCAGCACCTTTGACTCGAGAACGGATGAGTCCTTCGCGTTTGTCATTACGAATGAGTTTGACTTTAGGTATTGCTAAGAGTTCTTCACCATCCAATGCTATATGAAGAAAATTTTGCGAGGGGTTATATTGTTGTGATAAAATTCGACACCGACTCTATGAAAAGGTGTGTACGAGATTTCTGTTTCAACTAAATGAAATTGCTAAGGAAACAACAGAAACTCTCTGTACGTGTCAAGATTTCTCGACAGTGATATAGCCCTCGCTACACGAAATCAAAAAATGGCCATTATTAGCCTAATTTTGATCCCCTAGAAAACAGTACCTTTTCTAAATGTTAAAACTTAAAAAGGGATTAGATAGCTGGATCGGGCATGAAAAGAAGATGAAAAAAATGCTACGTTTTTTGATCACATGGTAAAGTTTTATTCTTGTGTAAAGTTCTTGCTGATTCAGCATAATTTCGCCAAACAAACAAAGCAAACAATACCCCTTTTTTCGTCCACTTTTCATAGTTGATCAGGATATTTAATTTGTTTTTGAATTTGAACAATTTGAAAATAAACTTCTTGCTAGGAGACACCCGTTTTATACTGGAATAGACCAAAAATTAGGCTAATTAAGGTTGATAATAAAGCTTCCTATTCACCCCGATAATTGTAATCAGTATACCTAAATTTACAAAGAAATTGGGCCCATAGTGTCATTTTGACACTCAAATTTTTATTGCATCCCTCCTATTTGTTAATGAAAAGAAAATATTTCAGTTAGAAAATGATTTCAACACAAAGTTCTGCTTCAAACTAATTACAAAAGCAACTTACGATTATCACTAAAATCATCAACCAAAATGATTTCTTTCAAGAGATGAGGAGGTGAACGATTCAGTGCACTAAAATAGAAGAAATATTTTTGCTTTTTAAGGGAATTATCGCCAAATTTAGGTTAGAAAATATAGCATCAAGAAGCTAATTGGTTCAATATAAAATGTCACGATTGATGATTTGTTAAAATTAAAAAACGCTTCTAGATAAACCAAACAGTAACTTGATGATGTAATTTCAAACAAATCAAAAGATTACATATTTTCTGGATTAAATCTTTATTTGAATCAGTGAACACCCTTTCCAGAGGAAATTCAAAGGAGGAGTTAAAAAATACACCATATTAGAGTTTTAGCAAATGGCATGTAAGACTCGTGCCCATATAAATGCAACTCATGTGTGTGCCATAAATTGAGGGGAACATCTCATATGAATGGAATTTCGGAAATGAAATGACAATCTTTAAACTTGTCACAAAAATGTTATGACAAAAGGTTGGCATCTTTTTTTATGTTTTACAAACTGAAACATTGTGGGGCACAGGAACGCCAACTTTATGAATTCGAAATCTTTGATGCCTAGTTATCAATTTCAAATCATCAATTCCTGACAGCATAAAAAAAGCATTGATGATATCCAAAAATTCACATCAAAAAGGAAATTATCACAAAAGTGTAATATTTACCCTCATTTTTCTTTCAAAAACTTTTTGTTTACAATTTTGACTCATTCTACAAACAAAACGATTGTCCCATCTTTTCTAACACTTGCCTGCTAACTCTTGAGCAAAGAAAATATTTTGATAACTGTATCAATAATTTTGTGGGCTAACGAAAAATCTTTAAATGGCATGAAACATGCTATGTATATAAGGGATTGTATACAGATTATCAGTAAAATTGTGTTTTATCGCTGACATGAGACTGAAATGAAAGAAAAAACTGAAAATATAATTTGGGTAAGCCGAGCCAAGCTAGTTAGCAAGTTAGATCGTAGAAAATCAAATTTTTAGATCTAAATATAGATCATTTTATTGTCTCTTGAAGAAAAAATAAAGAGTTTTGGTTATTTTACTATGCATGTACAGGGTGATACCACAATGTGGTTTCTCTTTATGATCGATCTAGCGATCTCTCTATATGACTGATCTAGGTCAGAAGAAAATTTACCAATCCATCATGTTTTATTGCATATTTTAGCTTTAAAACAAAGAATGAATTTTTTAATTTTCCAAAAAAAAAACTGAAATCAATTTTAAAACTAGACCAATCTCATGTTATTGGTTCAAAAATATCTGTCCAAAATTGCTTAATTATGCCCCAGCCACCATAGTTTAAAATTCTTATTTTTGCCCTGTTTTTTTAGGTGTTTCGCAGCGTTTTTTGTGACTGTAAGGTAAAATTGATAATAGAAGGACTTTTAGGGAAAATAAAAGTATAAATCACACGCCTGGTTAGTAAGGCTTCTGGACAGAATATTCACCTTTGAAAATAAATCAAGAATTTTATTGGGTCAATTGAAAACACTTCAATTTGGTAAATTTGTTAAGTCAGAAAAACTGAAAGCAACGATGGTTTCTACACTTTTGATTGACATATGGAACTAGACAAGGCGATAACCTTGGAAATGATTAACTTGAAAACCTAATCAAACATTAAAATCAAAATTCTATGTTTAATAAACTATTCAAAAGTGAAATCAATTTTTTTTAATTTCTTTCGTATTCCTGACCTGTATGCAGATAAAACAAAGTCTATACTATTTCTCTTCCCACATAATCCATGATGATGAGAGCAAATACAAAAAACCTGTAACTTCTATATTAGTATTAAGTGTGGCCACAAAAGGCTAACATTGAGGTCAAATTAAAGATATTAATCATTGTGAAAGAGGTTTTAAGAAAGAAAACAAATGCATATACTATAAGAATAAGAAAGAAAAAATTTGTGCAAGCAGAGAATAATTTTAGAATTTTATGTATCCTAAACAAAAAACTGTAAAATGGGTAAATTTATTTCATTGATTAGCATAAATAATTTACTCCGTCACTAGAATGTAGTTATTCATTTAATGTTCAGAAAAAAAATGATCTACTTATTCTATGTTTGAAAAGAAGCAATCAGAACATGCTCAATATACCAAACACAATTCTTAACACTATTTGGACTGGGAGCAGAATCTACCCCCTCCTGATGTAAAACCCTTTTAAACATAAAATGGAGAAAACTAGCAGAACGATGTGGACCCAACGAGAAATTCAAAATGTAAAATATTTTGAAAACAAATTATAGATAAATGGATAATCATTGAATCAATTGTGACATAAATTTGGAT
>JAUKPT010001031.1:0-16668 GCA_032273505.1 Nanomia bijuga
ATTTATCCTCCGTAATTTAAGGTGTTGGAATCATAGTTTCTTTCATATAAGATTCAGTTTTAGACTCAACGTGGGAGAGTTATCTTTTATTATTTATTGATTTTATATCAAGCAACTTTGAATCCAATCACCAAGCCATGTTAATTGAATGATCTTTGTGAAAATTTGACCTATTCAACTAATCTTTTTCAACATATATTTTCAATTTTTCATTTACACTTTATTGTCTTCTTTTATCAATCTTTGTATTACATTGTTTTAACGTCAATCATTTCATTCCCTGATGATGACTCAAGTCGAAGTATTGGAAATTGTTTTGTATTCTTTATCTGAATATCAGATATCAATATAAAAAATCACGAACATATTCGGTTTAGTATTCATAGTCTATTCAACTAATTTATTAGGCCAGTTAAAAATGTGTTTTTTCGTCCCCCCACCCGCTTAGATGATTGTCTACAAGCATCGTTAATTCACTTTTTGTTTCACTGTTATTTTAGGTTCATTTTCAATATCACTTCTATCTGGGAAGGTAATGTTTAAAGATGTTCAATATGTCACCAAGGACTACAGTTTCCAGTAAGTACAATCTTAAATTCAATCTTATTGGAATGTTCACGAAATACTCATTTCTTTTTTACATTTTCACTTAGGGATTGTTTACAAATTGTGGTAAAATTTGCCGTTTGATTGGTTTAAAATTACATCATCAAGAATCTTATTGGTTTGTTAAAAATATTTTCATCATTTTTAGTATCAATAAAAGATCAAATGATGACATTTTGAAGTGAACCAATCAGAATCTTCATGACATAATTTTCAACCAATCAAACGGCAAATTTTACCATAATTTGCAGACAATCCCTTACTTGCCTGTCTGTAGATTGCTAGACAGACGATGAAATGGGTTTAAGTGTCCATTATTTCTCTCAGCACTTAGGGATTTTTCGACATTTTATGGCTAATTCGACCTCTTGAATTAGTTGTAAATCACACCATTAAGATTCTGTTCATAATTTTTGATTCTAACAAAACATCAAATTGTGACATTTAATATTGACGCAAATAGCTACCTGGTGATGTAATTTCTAATCAATCAAACGACTGAAATAGGCAAAACTATTTTGCAACAATTCCTTATTGAACCTAGTTCCTGTCTGTCTGATTATACAATTGACCTGAAGCCTTGTAATTGTTTTGATTTTGATAAACTGATATCGCCCATTCTTTAGGTGTTGTCTGCAAATTTTTGGTAAATTTTCCATTTCATCATTGGTTAAAAAATACATCATCAAGAATCAGATTGGTTTACTCACAAATATTTACGTGAATTTAAGATTTGATAGTTTATCAAATAGTGACATTTTTGAAGCAACCAATCATTTTTTTGATGATGTAATTTTCATCCATACAGGAAATTTAGCTGTAGACAATATTCCAGGACAACCCCCTATCTCATTCCTCTTTAGAGTTGTCGATGGAGTAGCCATCTTCAAATGGTGGTTAATGTTCAATCCGCTTGACTTGGCATATTTCAAAAGTATCAAAAAAGAGAAAAAAGATGTGGGTGAGTACAATTTGATGGTTCATAGGAGTCTGGGAAATCTGCAAAAGTTACGGGGGATTTTTTATATCATCAGGGAAAATCTGGAGAACCTAAAGAAGTTAAGGAATTTTGTCAAAATTTCCCCCCAAAAAATTTCAATTTCAATTTCTTTTCATGTAAATTCAAAGTAGTCAACATTTTCGCCGCTTTGTGCCTATTGATTTATAAAATTATAGAAATCACTGATTCAAAAGGACTCTGGAATTGGAATGCAGCGCGAAAAAGTCATGACAATTTTTATGAAATAAAGTAGTTAAAAAAAGTCAATAGACTATAGTAGTAGTAGTGTTGTTGCCTTAGAAATTGCTTTAAAAATTCTCCCATACACATTATAAAACGCTTTAGCGTTGTTTGATGTGGATTGCTATCTGAATCAATTCGAACTCCCCTACTACCTTAAGGTAGAAGAAATCTGTCATAAGGATATTTTTCTTGGCGAAGGGTTTAATTTTTCAAAGTTTATACCATCAGTAAATATTAAGGCCGAAACGTTTTATTTCTTCCCCATACCGTTTTTCTATTTTTCTTATTATTTAATGTCAATAGGGGTAGGGGGTAGAGACATTTTTTGGGCCATATCTTCAAAAACAAGTGGCTACCTTTTTTTCTCTTACCTTCTATACTAGGAGACATTTAAAAAAAAATTTGATAGTGTCAATAGATATTACTTTAGGTATCAGAAGACAGAAGGGAGACAATTCAAATTCATGAAAATATGATCTTGAAAAAAATTTAATATTACTGTAGGAAAATCTTGTTATTATGGATAGGGAATTGAGTATTTATGTCTATTTTTAATTCAGATTCTCCAATCTCTGGTTTATTAATTTTTTGTGTTTTTTTAGATCTGTGCAAGGTTGAAAACTGTCGATTGGTTTTGTACATGAATGGACTCGAGTTCCATCTTTATAACAGGTACAGGAGTTTTTTGATGAAACATTTTACTTACAGGGTTGATAAGAGCTTTATTCTGGAAATGTCTGGAAAAGTCTGGAATAGGTTGGGTATGAAATGTTGACCCGCTGTGATAATATTTATGTTTTTAAAGTTTTATTTGTGAAGTGTTTCGGCTATTACGTCATGATCAATATGTAAAAAGAGAAAATGCCTTTTTTCACACGAAACCAAACAAAATACCATTTTTCCTCTTGTCTGAAGCCTACTGTTAATATCTTTCCCATTGAAAGATTTTGGTAGTAAAACAGACATTTGTCACTTGAGTTACATATAAATCAGTAGATTTTCTTTTTGCCGCGGTTTTTTGCATTTGTTTGTGTTTATTGAGTACTACAACTGGTAAAATTATTGAAAATTAGTGTTATGCCCCCAACCCCAACTGAGATAGAGTTAACGGGATTTAAAACTTGTTTTTGATTTCACTTTAGCATAATAAATATTAATTTTTGTAATTTACATGTATAAATTGTTATATTTTTTTAGATCTGATTTATATGAAAATATTCAAAGTATACTAAAATGTGAAAGATATGGAGGTAAGTGTCCTTGGGGGTGGGCGAATTTGTTTACGATATTTTGTTAATTTCCTTTAGTTCAACCGATATTCCGATATTCTTTCAATTTTTCACCAACATTCCGACATTTTCAAAATTTCCGATATCCGATAATTTTCCGATAATTTTTCCGAGATTGTGTTTTTTCATTGCGTCAAAGTCTCAAAATAACCTATCCCTACAATCATGAGTTTTGAAACAATAAACACTCAATAGAAAATCGATGTATTTTTTTGACTTTCCACCTTTTTATAGAGCATTGACTATTTGATGATTTAATGCATAAAACCATATTATTTGAACTACTGAATCATAGAATTATGGGATTAGATGTACATTGCTTTTTAAGGTTTAAACTGTTTATTCCAAGGGGTACTATCCCCTGCTTATCCAGGCTATTCTATTATATGAGAGTTTATCTTTCATCTTTAGATGCTGGTACATCTGCATTTAGTACTGACGATATTAATGAAGAGCAAAAAGACAAGTAAGATATTCTATTTAAGGGATTATCGCCAAATTTTGGCTATTTAAGCCGTTCGATTGGTTAGAGATTACATCACAAAAAAGCTAATTGGCCCAATGCAAAATTTTACAATATATATATATATATATATATATATCGATGATGTAATTTCCAACCAATCAAAATATTAGATTGATAAACAATTAATCTCGAATCGTCATTTCTATTCTGCTGATGTTTAAGATAAGCTAGGCAGTGGCAAAACTACCAGGGGGATGTGGGGGGGGGTGTTACACCCCCCCCATATTTTTGAGACTCGTCTGAAAGATTCAAAAATCTCGTCGGTAAAATGTTTCAAAGCTACCAATCAAATTATCAATTCAAATTACCAATCAAATAAAATGGCTGTTTTAGACGATCTAGAATCAAAATTTTCTTTGCCGCCCAACCAAGATGGGCGGCAATTTTTTTGTGTCTGTATTTTTTACATTTTACACCCCCCCCCCACACTAATTTTGTTCTAGCTACGACACTGAAGCTGGGATATGCTGTTATGTTTTACCTACCTTTTCTTTTAGAGATACACCAGAATCATCAAAGTTGACTGTTCTCAGGGAGTTATTTCCCCTGGTACAAATGAGGATTCGTTCTGTAAGTTCCATTAGAATTTGAAATTATAATTATTTTTTCAATTTTGGCAGTTTTGTAGTCCTATGAGATTAGATGGTAAAGAGAGGAACATTTTGCATATTGGTCACTTTTTCGCGAAAATTCTGGCCAAATTAGGCCAAAATAGCAATATTGCTTAAAAACGGCTGTTTTTGAATGGTTCAATTATTAACTTTATCATAAAAAGTGAAATTTAGTGTCACAAGATGTCACCTTGTTTTCATCCTGTTTCAATATTACACTAGAAGTTCGACGCATATTCAACGGGGGTCCACGCTAGTTCAGCTTGTTGCACTTGGAGTAGTTAAGCTGACTATCAATCGAAATTGCTCCAATGTATTTCTGTTTTTGTTTTTAGGGGAAAATTGCAATTGGTAATCGATTGTTGGAAACAACACTGTGGGTTCATTTCAATTCTGGAGATGCTGCTTATTCTTTCCCTGATGTAAGAACATTTCACATTTCATGCTTTATTTTATTTTTATTTATTTTTTTTAAATATCCTTGAAGTTTATTTGAAAATTAGAAAAGTTCCCCAATTTTCTTGGCTTTGAGTGTAAAAATGTGTAAAAACGTTTAAAAATGTTTTTGATTAACTTTTTTTGATATGGATGAATAAATGCTCATGATTCTTCTTTTCCCGTTTTCTTTCAGGCTTCTTCAGCTCTTGACAACTTTTCTCATTTCTTCAAATGCAATTGTTCTGATGTCAGAATGTTGTTATCAAATAGTCCCGGTTATAAAGGAGCAAAATCAGAGTAAGTCAAATTCTCTTTACTCCCATTAAAACTAATATAAGTTTACCGTTAGGGACCATAAACATATGACGTCCAGTGATTTTGGCCACTTTTTGAACCCCTCGCCCATCTCAATCCAGTAAACGGTGGAGTTGAATGTACCGGGATAACGGGAACATCATCATTTTCGGTGTCCCCCCCCCCCTCTGCCCCCGGACGTCATATGTTATAATTTTTTTATATTTTTATATACATTTTCTAATACTTTTGTATTTGCAATAGTTCGAGGCATATAATCAACCTCCTATTACCCTATGCAATATAGCTAAGAAAAAAAGTACGAGAAAATGCCTATATTTTAACACTTAATTACACGTTTGTTTATCATCACTGTTAATAATACTGCAAAAATGCTGAAAAATGCAGATAAATGTTGAACCAATACTTTTCTGAATTTTTTTGTTTCTCACTCAATGTGTTTTTAACCTCGTGTTATTGATATTTGCTGATGCTTGATAGTGACACAATCTTTCTTTAGACCACCGAGTTTCATGGGAGATGGGTTTGTGGTGTTGACATCTGTGAAGGCAATTGTCACCTACTATGTCGATGATCCAGGTAATTTATTTATGAGATAATCGTCTGGATCTTAAACTATTATGCTGGCAACTAAGTAACATTACAATTCTCTGATATTATAAGGTCCTCCATTGTTGCCCGTCATTACATATTTTTGACAGAAAGGTACGGGATACAAAGCTATTATCAAGGGTGGGAATAATGGGGGATGGTTAAAGTCGTACGATTTGTCAATGTGGTGGTTGATTTCATCCCTTCCATTTATAAATTAAGCGCTTAAAAGGGCTGAAACGACTGTTTAGATGTTTCAGAAACTAAACTTTTTTGTATGATAAGTTCTTTTGATTTTTTATTAGACATATCCAGAGGGGTGCTTTTTACAAGAATAAATGGTAAATTGAAACTGAAACTGGAAATATGTTGAAGGAAACTGTTTTTTTATTTTGTGTCCGCCTTTAGAAACTTATATTACAAAATCTTTCAGTAGACTCGCATGATCAGCCAGCTTTTGTGTATATCTATGCCTAGAGGGGGTCGACCCACCCCATTCTGAGAGACCCCAGCAGCCGAAGTGCTTTCAAATTTACAGAAATTTCCGATCCCCCCTTTCTATAAGACTCAACAGCTAAAGCGATATACCCCTTTAGTTGAAGCGTTTTAGACCAACCAGTGTTACTTTGTATTTATAATAAGATACAAAATTTTTTCAATGAAGCAAAAAACATCTACTCCCCCCTTTTAAGGAGAACCTAGCCCCTTAAGTGCCGTTCCCACCTTTTCCAACACTAAGCCAGACACCCTCTCCCCCTAACTGCTATGTAGAAACTATGGTCTTATTAAAGAAACTTTAGAAATTTACATCCATTTACATCATGGTTCTTTTCAAAGTAACACATCAATGCATCATTTTTTTTTCTTAAACATAACTTTATTTAAGTAGCTTTTCTTAGATAAACCATTATTTACGAACTATTCTCTGAGAAAATAAGTGACCTTTTCTAAAAATAAACCAACGTTTAATTAAATTTCCATTGAGAAACATTAACTGCTATACAGCTTATTTATTTAATTAGTATAGCTATTAAAAAGATTAATTTCTTTTAAGTGGTACTTAACTTGATAATTCGTATTACAGTGAATTTCCTTAGCAATGAGCTTTTGTCATTGGCTTAATCTTGATATTTTTGTTTATTGGATTGCGAAAGAATTGAGAAATTTATTAAAAACAGATATTATTTTGGTTCTCTTGTCGCCAACGGTGAATATTCTAAAGGAATATTAGGTTTTAAAAAACCTAATGATTAAATTGATTTTAAATTTCGTATAAAACTTAATGTACACCTACTTCAGCTATCAGATTCGTTTAGGTACCTTGGTGTCTTCTTAGATCCAACACTTAATTGGAAACATCACTGTGATGTCCTTTTTAAAAAGTTAAAGAGCTAACTGTACGCTTATGAAGATCCATCACTTTGTGCAAAAGAAAGAATTAAAATCAATCTATTTTTCTTCATTTTCTTCTCACTTGTCATATGAGAGCCTCATTTGGGCCCGATACAATAATATGAACACGGTTTGTAGGCTTCAAAACAGAGCCCAGAGAATTATTGAATTTGCTGAGTTTTGAGATGAGGTAAATCCAATCTACAAGAACAATAAGATACTGAAGTTGAGTTATCAAGTCGGAATACAAAATTGTCTCCTAGTATTTGATTATTGGTGGTCTTCCGCATTGCTTTAACCCTTTTTTTTCAGAATTAACGAAATTCATTCAATCCAAACAATTTCTTCAAGTCTTGGGTGTCTCTTTATACTCCATTTCTCAACAACACGGTATGGGATCAATTCCATCATTAGAAAATGTATTGAAAATTGGAATATCTTCTCAAGACATTTCAACGTAGATATTACATCTTATAAACGCAGCGAATTAAAACACAAGCTTGAATCCTACTACCTTAACAGATACTAGTTCTAAATTGCAAAGTTCTAACGTTTTCATTTCTTTCTTATCAGAATCATATGACCTAGCAATGTATAAAAAACCTGTCACGTGCTACAAAATGACGTCACTTGTTCCAATTCATACTTACTTAAGACATTTTTTTAGAAGTTTTATTTGAAGTGTCTAAAATAATGTTTTTAAATCCTCTTTTGTTATCATAGGTCTGGTTCCCAAGGCGATGGACACTATTTCTGACTCTGATCCAGAATGGGGTCTTGATGTTAAATTTCATAAAAGTGCAACTGTTCGTTATGGACCCTGGGTTGATCAGCAAAGGTGAGTTTGGTTACATAATGTTAAAAAGGAATCACATATTTAGGTGTCTGTAGGGCAGGGGCCTAATTATTTATTTACAAAGAATCTTATCCGAAGTAAACAAATTCAACATTTTAAAGAAAAACGTATCAGTTGTTGACTGGAACGGTTGATTGTCGGACGAGTTCATACCTGCAGTTTTAGGCTTACAAAAAATACTTCTTTTTTAGAATACCTCAATGACAGATACCTGATACAGAATTTTATTCTATTTGACCTGATGAATGAATGATGATATCTATATTACAATTATTTTAGACTTCTATACAGATTGTATTGTCCTTATTTCTAGGTATTACATCCAAAAATATTTCTTCCCAAGCAACTTTCAAGAGCTACCGGTGACGAAGATTGTTGAACCGGATGAGTTGAGAGTGCATTCCGGTTTCGATGTGAATGTGGAGTTTGCGAAAGGAACAACGTTTGATATGCTTTTCTCCAAAAACGATGTATGTGGAATTTATCTCTATAAGTCCTATTTAACGGGGTTGCCAAAAAGAGATTTTACTTATAATTTGTATAGACGAATATTTGTATAGACGAATATTTGTATAGACGAATATTTAAAATTTCTTCGGCAAGGGTAAAACAAACTTGGGACACAGATAAATCTAGTTTCTAGCCTTTTTTCTTCTCTTAATCAAAAAATGAATAAATAAGATTTTAAGCCTGCTTCTTCTATGTATTTTTGATTTATCTTCTTTTTATCAATACTCATTGGCTTGTCAATTAATTTGCTAGGTTCATAAATCATTGTCGTTTGGTCCATTGATGTGTTTTTTTTTATTCCAGGAAACGTCCGCCATTCACATCTGTTGTGGGGATGTGGCCACCTTCCATTACTACCAGCCCTGGGTCGTACACGAGTACGGTTACTCAAACAACATCGTGGCACGTTTCCAACAGATTGAAGTTTCGACGAGCATGAGTTTTCAGAAGCTGATTGAATGCGAAGTTGTTGAGGTAAGGTAGTTGATTTAGTTTAGTTGTGTTGGCATGGTTTGTCTGGACTCTGGGAAACCTGGAAAAAAATAATTGGTCAGGGAAAACTTGGAAAACCTGGAAAACCTGGAAAAGTCAGGGAATTTTTTTTAAAAACTTCGAATAATTTTTTTTTTGTTAAAAATCTTTAATAAATACAAAGATATTTTAGAAAATGTCATGAATTTTGGACCCTCGCTAAAGATACAAAAGATACAGCCTCAAAAATAGATGCCGCGATAAAAATGGTCAGGGAATTTTGAAATTTGGTCTATCATGTCTGGACAGATAACAGACAGATGACATCAGATGACTTGGAGTTTCAGATGTTGAGACAAGTGAATACACAGGGTTATTCAATAGGTTTCCACCTAAATATAATAGAATAGGTATGAAATATCAGAATTGCTTCAAGTCCTGTTTAGATCAATGATCAATGAACTGCTGCTTTTACAAGATATGTTTTAAAGTTAAATGAAAACATTATTTTTCACATTAAATTGAAGTTTCACATCCAAGGGATTCATCATTTTCTATTATTCTTTTCTCTATATCCCTCCTGGAAATCAATTAAATACCTATACATTTTAAACGCATTTTTAGTTTCCTCAAAACATTATCTTATTTTCGTCACGTCTAGTTTTTGATTACCTTTTCTTTTTCAGGTTATCATTAACATGACGATCCCTCGTATGTGGAACTGTTTCCAACGTCTCGATTGTGAAGTCTGGTTCACAAAAGCAACGTGCTACTATATAAATGAACATAAGAATTTTATCAATGGTAAGATATATATTGATGATTCTGAGGAGGGAATCCTTATTTGAAAGAAATGACTTCCACAAGCAAGCGCAAGAACTATTAGGACAGGGGAGGGGGTTGTTCTTAAGAAGAGATAATGTGGAAACATAAGTCTGCGATTTCATCCATATGACGATATGTTTTTCAGCATTCCCAATAACACTTTTAACATATAATTCTATGCCATTTTTTAAGGGATGAGGAGGATAATAAAAATTTGGGCTGATTACTTAAGGGAAGGGGAGGGGAGCGGGTTCGGAGCTCCCAGAAAACTATTTTTTTTAAAACGCAAGGCTCTGTGTGTAATGGGGAGAGGTGTGGGGATAGATTTCATACTTTCCATAACAATACTCCTGATTTCAATAACTTAGCAGGTCTATATAACAACATTACCTTTTATTTTTAGATCTGTTTAGCGACTGGTCTGCCACGGAGCCTCCTGACATAGCGAAGTTCATCCCCTACGAATGGGGATTCCAATTCTACATTAGAGATTTTGAATTAATTCTTTTAGCAAATCAATTTAATTGGATTGATTGCACCAATGAGAATGAAAATAGTAAGACATAAATATGATCATTTTTTTTATTCAAGCATAGCGCCACTAATTAGAAAGCGAGGGGGCTTAGAAATATTTCGAAAACGATGTTGGGTAGGAAAAAATTCTTTGGCACCCAAAAAATAATAAACGAAGGGTTGAGGAGGCGACAGCCCCCTCTCCCCCCCCTCCCTGGTGGCGCCGTGCCTGATATTCAATTTTAAAAGTTTTTAAATATTTGTTAGGTCTTGGTCAATCATTAGTTTGGATAGAATAAAGAAAGCTGTATCTTCGTAGCAGAAATTATGTCAATTATTGAATCTATTTAAGCTTCATTGAATTTATCTCTGTTTCAATGAAAATACAATTTATGTGCGATTATTCAAAATACAAAACAAAAAAAACACACAATAACAGTAATAAAAACAAGTCAATGTGTTTATTTGCTAAAATTGTTCATATTTCTTCGTTATTAATTTTTTCTAATTCTTTTGTTTATTTTTAATTTTAGGTGAATTAGCGTTATGTGGAGAAACATTAGATATAAACTTTATTCTTTCATACATAAATTTTTTACCTGACATAGTCCTATCCAAATTTTTCTTCCGTGGCGAGACAGTTATCTTACGAAGTTTTCTACCGGAATCGAACACGTTACGTCAGAGCGTACTTTCACTCTCACAAAGCAGCGATAAAAACATGTACCCGAAATCGAAACGGCCCGTAAGTACGGATACACGGGCCGCCCCCGATAAAACGGCGGAGACACTAATCGATTTAGACGATACAGAGGAATTAGACGAGATAGATCAAGAAGAAATTGATGAAACTTTAGGCGTGTCAAGCGACGAGCAGTTGAGTAAAGGCTGGCGGCGTCGTAGTGGCGACACAGAGGACTGGGTCGACGTTTGGTCGGTCCCAGTACTTATTTTGAACTTATATTATAAATACCATCCACAGCATTTACAGAATGGTGAAATTAGAATGATAAATCAGCGCTGTGGTTTAGACTTTACGAATATCGACCCGACCAAGTTGAAATCAGATGTGATAACGGTGGAGCTGGAGGCTGGCCCTTCAGCAGTTCGATTATTTGGTTCATTTTGGAGACAATTTTTTATAGGAATTAAGGTTCGTTTAACCATTTTCTCTTATTTTATAGCGTTAAAAACCTGAGTCCTTAACTTCAGTTTGGATCTTGTTGGTGACGTTTAACCTTCTTATTCCTCTTTTTGGTTAGAAAAAAAATCTGAAAACGAGTGTTCAACCTCTGTTTGGATCTTGTTGGTGACTTGTTAGTCTTTTAGCCTGATACCTCTTTGGTTAACAAGATGTTCCAACTGTCAATACTTTCGATCAAGTTCAAAAATAGTGTGACATTAAAAAATTACCAAAAAAAGACCGAGTTTGATTGTGCATAATTTTGACTTACGTTATCATATTAGTCTGAAATTTGGTCTGACACACACCCTTTAAGATATGTCAGATATGTCCATAAGTATTTTTTTTACCTTTTCTACCTTCTTCAGTTTTTGTATTAGGGTTAATCTTAAAACTTTGTCTATTTTAAACCGTTGATTGGTTGAAAATTACATCATTAAGGTCATGATTGGTTCACTAAAAAAATGTTTTCATCATTTTGAGTTTTAGCAAAATATTATATTGTGACTTTTTTATGCGAACCAATTATATTCTTGATGATGTAATTTTCAACCAATCGATAGTCTAATTTAGACAAAGTTTCGAAATGATCCCTTATTGTTTTCACTTCTCTCCTAGAATAATTATTTTGGTACTTACGATGATATGCACGAGTTCAATGCTGTCAAAGCGAAGAAAGACTTAAAGACGACTTCAGTGTACACGAACCGTTCCTCGTCCTCTTCGAGTAAAGAGAAGAATCACAAACACGACGTTTGCGAGAAGGAAGAGGAAGAAGAAGTGTGTAAAGATATGAGACAGTATCGACCTTTCGAAGCAAACGTCACACTCGTGTTACTGGAAATCCAAGCTGAGCTCTCTATGGTAAGTTTTGCTTTCTTATAAAGATAATTGCTGTAGCAATACAGCTTTGCTGCAGATTCAGGTGGATAGTCCAGTTGAAAATCAGACCTAACAGAAAGTCGAAGTATAAAAATTAGAGCGATCAGACACAGAGAAATCTCTTTGGTGATGGTCATAATGTTTAAAGGCTTGGATTCAAAACCTCTTTTATTTAGGACAAATCGTGACGAAAGTATAATGGCACCAAATCATAATTATCTTGAATGTATTTTTCTTTTCTTTTAGCATACTACTCACAAGCTTCCATCACCACAAGCATTTTCAGACCGTGTCACTTTTGAGATGCATAAAACGTTCAAAGAAACAAGACTACAGTTGATTGTTTCACCGGTATCGATCATTGCTCAAGATGCGCTGAGGGTGAGTTCATTGGAATTTGATGCTCGTAAAATCCTGTGACAGTAAACATGTTTTAACAATTTTCTAACAAAGAAAGCATTTACTGACATTTATTAGGAGAATGCTTTTCTATCTTCATAGCCTTAACATATCTTCTTGTTCATCTCTATTTTTAAAGAGTTTTTGTTCATTCTTTTTCTTCATCTTTCCAGTTTGTCAATTAGTTTATTTCCTTTTCTTGTTTTGACAGTTTTCTTTTAAAACTGGTTTACCATATAGAAAAGGTTTATGTTGGAATTGAGACAAATATGACAATATTGATAAGAAGTCTTCTATCATTATAATATTTGATGATTAATGAAGCAAATTTATTATTTCATTAGAGACCATCTGACCAATCTCACTTATCTAAAGGTTTTCTTTCTCTCTCTGGATTGCAATTTCGTGGACATGCGATGTTTTCCGACAAAGAAATTCCTGTCGGTACAACCACGGTGGAGTATGCTTGGCTTGTTGAATTGCAGTGTGGAAAATTGACAGGAAAAATAACACCACTGCAGGTATGTTGGGTTTCTTTTGTATTATAATGTATGTCAAGGGGGTTAAGTATTAAGATCGTAGAACGTATCGTTAAGAAGTACTATTGACTTGGGTTGATGGTATCACGGGCACTAACTGAGAAAAAATATCTCGATATGTTCCATGACCTTAGTACCTTACCACCCTCCCGTTGTATGTTGAGATTACTGCCAAATATTGGACATTCAACTATTTTATTCATAAAAAGCAGATTTTAATAATGATTTTTGTTTTAAAGCTGTTATGTCATTTTATTTGGCTAGTTTCCTCAAAACATTTTTTAGATTTTTTGAAATCTTGATTTATAACTTCAAAACAAGGTTAATCCTTGAACTAAGATTTCACCAGGTACCTGCACAGGCGCTTTGATTAAAGTAACTTCTTTTATATTCATACTCTAAGCATTACTTTGATAGTTAATCTCATTTCTCCTTGATTTAGCTTCAAACCCTTCTAATATGGGCAAACACATTCTTCCTTCATCTAATGGACGAGGAGAATGTGACTGAAAATCCTGACCCCATCGTCAAATGTCCTCACACTCAAGACCAACTCGAATGCACGCATATTGTGAAGGGGAACAAGCTGTGTCCCTCAGAGGAAGTCCTCAAGTATAAAATGTTTCGACTCTCACTCGAATCTGTGGATGTGTTTGTATCAGAGGTGGAATGCGCATGCAATATCCAGGTAAGGATTTTTGCACTCTGATATATCTTAAATCCATTTAATGTTTTCAGAAGCAGGGTGGTGTCTATTTTTCATCAAAACTGTACATTCATGTCAAAAGGGTGGGATATGAATTATGCTGCTGGGTAGGGGAATCAAAACGGGGATGAATTCCCTTTTTATAAAGGTAATGAGTAAGTATATTATTTATTTGGCTACCACGTTCATTACTAAATAGATTATCATATTTCAGGATTTACGCTTCGTCTATTTCTTTCACATTACCCAGGGAACCCCTTCCCCCAAGAGTTATCCTCCACAAAGTCCGATATAAGTAGTATGTTGCTGGGCGATGATGGTATTGTTGAATTCGGTGGTTTTGTATCCCAAGAAGGGGTATATGAATTATAAAGGGAGAGGGTTCATATCCCCCTTCGAACTATAAAAGACTCTTCAGTTTTTTTGATTCGCTATCATTTGTTGTACAGCATAAATACTCAATGGTCTCTTTTTACTATTGGACATGCATGTTTTGGGAAAGCTTTTATGCTTTAGTTTTCTTTTTCGTCTTTCTTCTTCGTTTTTTTCTCAAAACAACGTTATCAAAAAGAAATATGAATTATATTATAAAGAAAAAAATAACCTGCTAAGTTTCAAGTATTGGTCTATAAAATCATAATTTTCTGACAAATTGCCTTTATAATGGAGGTCTTATGCGATAATCACATTTCAGACTTGCCATAAGAAGATTAAACAAAACGTTTTACTACTTCAAATCTTTTAAGTCTTAATTATAGGATCAAAATGTAAACTTAATTATTCTAAGGAAATATATTCTATTTGTTTTTAAGTGTTCTTTATTGGATTCAAACAACATCTGCGTCAATGGTTTGGGATTTTGAAATGGAATAGCTGATAGGAAAAAAAGGTCTTGACTCATAGAGGCGTGACTGCATGTGAGAGGAGAGGGTATGAGGGTATGAGTAAAAGAGGAAGAATGATGTGTTGTAAGGGAGTACCATATGAAACAACGACCTCTACCTCCCAACAACTTTCCACACACAGTCCTGCCTTATTTTTAGAACTAAATATACTTTGCAATGGGAGTAGGTTGGCCTTTACACGAGCATTTTCTCATTCCAATGAAGGCTATCTCAATTAAAAGTCTATTATAAAAAGTGCATAAGTCTTTCTTATTGGCCATCGTAATACTTTATACCTTCTCTCATATTACGCAAGTTTTGTCTGTTACCTTCATTTCGTAGCAAAATTAGGAAATTAGGGAAGAAATAAATAAGCAAAATAGCAAAATGGTGGTGGTGGGGGGGGGGGGGGAGAAGAATTTTTGGTCAAAATATTTACCTTTCTTGCCCATCGCTCAAAATGATATATTATAGGAGAGGGTAGATTCATACCCACAATTATTGCTAAGAATATATATCAAGGAATTGGTGTAATTGCATCATATGAGATGAAATTTGGAATGATTCGCCTGTTGATGATTAAAGAGGAATTCCTAGGGGGTGTAGACCTAGATGAAGAAAATAAATGGCTTTAACTCATAATTGATGATGTCATGCCCAAAATTGTTTTGATTACCAGGTCTCAAATCTTATTTAGGTCATGGGTCATGGGTCATGGGTCAATGTGTATTTTCCTAAAATCTATTACTTCTCTTTCTAAAGCCATTTATTCACCTATCTCTACAATCAAAAATACCTGATTTGTAAAATGGTGCTCCAGATGACGTCACAAATCATGTTTGCTTGGAAAGAGCGTATTTTTTGGACTATCAAAAATAAGCACCTTTTTATTTTTCCCCTTTTCGTTTCCAGGCATCTCCTATTCGCTTCTCAACGTGCAACTCAACAAGCCACGACACCATCGAAGGTGGCAGCTTTTTTATCAACGAAATAACCATAAGACAATTTGTACAACAATTAAACTTCGGACTTGACGAATCCCCATATCCTCAATACATACCCCTCCATTCAAACAGTTGGATCGAAGTCGGTATAATTGCTCTTGGACCAATCACAGCTGATATACGCGAACTCGGAAAAGACACTTTGCAGCTATGCAATCAAGTTAAATTTCTACGTCTTCACGATAAGGAAACGAAGCGACTTTGGTTCTTATGGACCGCGGATAAACTGAAAAGTAAATTAGCCGCTGACCGATGTAAAAATCGCATTTGCGCGTGCGTCGGCGGTTGTAATTTTTTCGATACGAACAATAATGGCGTGCGATTTTTCACGAATCAAGCGCTCGACGCGACTAATGAGAAATATACGCATTACGGTAGTGAGAGTTTATGGGGGACGAGGACTGATATCGGGAATAGTATACGAGAATTGATACGCAAGAAAAGTGACTGTGTTTCGACGAGTATGAGTAATGTTGGAAGTTCTGGACGTGGTTTACACAGAAATCATCGAAATAATTCAAGTTTAAGAGATAAAAGCTCTGGGACAGGTATTTAATTGATTTTACTTCTTTTTATTTTATTTGATGTGCATGAACCGATTAGAACAGGTATTAAATCTAATGTATTCGTTTAATTTGCCATTAGTTTCCTCAAAACATTATTCTATAGCAAAGCTTTCATGATTATTTACATGGTCTCACTGTACTTTGGTATTTTGTGTCTCTTTTTATGGACCATGCATGTATGTCAAATCAAATAGTACTTTACATATACTAGTTCGTAGAGGCAATTTACTAAGCACTACTACTTGCCCAGTAGCAAAAAATGTTTTAGCTTTCTGCGATGGGAGGTTATGTAGCCTCTGACTTTCTGCAAGATTTTGCA
>JAUKPT010001032.1:0-16662 GCA_032273505.1 Nanomia bijuga
TTTTAAAAGGAAATCGAGTTACAGCTGTTTGAATTTTTTGTCGGCATAGAATAAGGCCATATCTATAGCTGGCCATGCATTTAGCTTAAATCAAGATTGTAGAAAATGGAGGACATGTTACAGAATTTTCGTATGGTAATTAATTTTTGATTATTTTTTTCTTGAATTTTTTGTAGCTGATGCAGCATAAACACAATGATTCGACGTTAATGTTCGATATGTATCACATGTAAACAAAAAATGAAACTGATGACAGACCATGCTTCATGAAATGTATTCTTGGACCTTCTAATCGTTTTTGATTGGTATACAAATTACTCGTAATGACGGAATTGATTGTCCGTGGTATCCTATTAGATTTTAATCATACCTCGAAATGGAAATGTGGTATAACTTATCTCTGTCATGAAAGGAAGTAGTTTTGTTTATTAAAACACATATCATTGATAAGATGATGAAACCAGATATCAACAGTATTTACATGCATTTTTTATTAAGACCTAAACCTACTTGAGTAAAATCCGTTCAAAAAATAATGGAGAAAAAAAGCAAAGTAATAAATACAAATATTTTGACTTTCTGACTGTCTTACCCGAAAAATTTGACATTTTCTATTCAAAATACGTTCCAGTCCCGTATAAAATTTGGTTGAAAAATGTCCAAAACCCTTGTGGAGAGCCTGAAAATATCAAGCCCTGTAGTGTCAGTATGGCACTGAATTAGGCCAGCAGTGAAGTTCTAAGCGATAGATATCTCCAGCCCTGTAGAGGGACGGGGTAAAATATCTCAATGCCTCATCAAAATCAATGCGGCAAATGCTCCATGTTCAATTTTCTGGTCTCGTGTTTCAATAAATTTTGACCGTGCCCTAAACTTTAATGTAAAATTTAGTATGATCTGCTAGTCAGTTAAAGACGTGTATTTTTTACTTGTTTCTAATTATATTAAAATCCCTCCTTGTTGTAAAAAAGACCTAACAGTGCAAGGCAGTGGCAAAAACATAAAGAACCAAAAGCTTTTTGCTGATTGTATTAGTTATAGGGGAGTGACGGACCGACAGAAATAAATATTTTAGTATTTTACTTTTTGATGATGAATTGGAAACAATAGCAATTTCTTTTAAAAATTGCTTCTTTTTCTGATGTTTTAAATGAACAGAATTTAAAACTTAAAACATTTTTTTGCAAGATGGTGAGCATTGAATTATTTGCTTGGTGATGTCTTATTTAATAACAAGGTAATAATTCATTTTTATGACACGTCTATCGATTTCTAAAAGCTTGCTTTAGACTTCAGTTCCCGCCAGGCGTTGTTTTCTGTGAACTTCATACCGGATTTTAGTAAAAACGAGTTTTATTGGCATATTCATGTCACACGTGCTGGCTTTATTTTTCTTACAATTTTCCAAAAGGGAAAAGTTTTTTAATTATGCGCCTGGTCAATTTGAAGTAGCGTTGATCGCCTTTCAAAATACCAGAAATACAGGTACTAATTAATTAGTAGTTCAGACTTAAATAACAACTGTTCATTCTTTTTTGGCGCAGGAGTGCTTATACCATTAGTTTATCTAATATTCTTCTAGATTTTTAGTAATAGTAAGGCAACAAAAAAATGTAGCTTTGTTTCCGGCGCACTGGCCTGGTGAGAATTAATGACATAATTTAAGCTTTTAATATTTTTGTGGCCGCCCGGATGAGATTTCTTTTCGGTACCCAGTGCGTCGGAAGCAAAGATGGGGCAAAGATACATTTTTTTGGCCTAATGTATATTAGTTGTATGATAATTATTTCTTTTTAGTTCTAAATCTTAGTCTTTTGGGGGATGGGAATAAATTGATGATTTAACTCATTGTATTCATTGATCGGTATTTTCCATGACTCGGTTTTAGCGGCGGACCGATGAATATTTTTGACAGGGGCCCACTTTCAGATATGAGAATTTAAGCGATGATAATTTATCAACAAAAAACGATTAATGGGAGAATTTTCAATGACAAATTCAAATAAGCCAATCAGATTCTAGCGTTAGAATCTGATTGGGGCTTAAGCTCCTTGCGCCGCCCTTGGAACCCCTGCCCTGTTTGATTATTTAAGAGTTCCTTTAACAAAGTTAACTAGGGAAAATCCAAGGAAATAAAGGGAGGGATTGACTCGAATAACACTTTCTAGATTACTACCATCTTTATGATAAACATAACAAAGATTTAAGCGATGAGAAATATTAAGTATTAAATTGAATTGCTAGTAATGAAAATACCATGTTGTAATGCATGGAAACATCCAAGATGTAGTTTTGGATCTCTAGGGTAATTGCACTAGAATAGTGCCATAGGCGTAGAATCTTCAAAATTCGGGCAAATCATTTTTTGCACGAAAAGTAAAATGACGATTTTAGAGTCTCTTGAATTTTCTCCGACATAAATAATCATCAAAATATGTATAATTTCTGTCAGCACAGACCTTCACAACAACAAAATTTTCTGTGATTTTTTCAACCCATCATATTATCGTATTCGAACAAAGCTCATCACGCTGTCTCAAGCTCTGAAACAGCACTCCGTTGTCTTCCTCGTCCCAGTCCTCCGGTATGGGATAAAACGAGTTACATCGGTTCTTACTTTGACAATATGCATCATAAGCCCCCGATAACAAGCTCTTCTTACAAGCTTTACCATCACAAATGGAATAATAAGACGATCTTCTACAACTTCCATTTCTAAAAAATCTTTTCGCCTTTTGTAGAATATTCTTCTTATCTTCACTTTCAAA
The DNA here is from genome assembly GCA_032273505.1 of Nanomia bijuga. Classification (NCBI taxonomy): domain Eukaryota; kingdom Metazoa; phylum Cnidaria; class Hydrozoa; order Siphonophorae; family Agalmatidae; genus Nanomia; species Nanomia bijuga. Next base: position 2,769 of record JAUKPT010001032.1, read on the forward strand.
AACATTATTTTGTTGTCCTTCATCAAAGGACATATCTTCTTCACTAAGAAATCGTTTGCTCTGCAGTACGATGCCTTCTTCTTTTTCCTTTCTTCTTTTTCTGCATTTCTGTCCACAATGGCGTACTTTTTTCTCTTTTTTGTACATAATTCTGTTTGAATAACAGTTCTTACTCATGCTTTGTTTCCTAGCACTTTGATATTTACTACTACAAGTGGGACTTTGATACTTATCACTACACGGTGGTCCCAAAAATACCTCATACTCTAGTATTATTTCAGCCATTACTATAAAAAGACTTTTTATTGATATCTTCGCAACACCAATAATTGTCACCTCAGAACTTTAGACAATACAGAAAAATAAATATTAATTGATTTCAATGCCGATTATAAAATAACCATCTTTTTCGAAACAATCTTCTTTCTCTATTTTCGCTATAAAGCACAACTGATTTTTGTAGGTCTTTACATTTTTACTTTTTTGTTGCTTTTTTCTATCTGAAATGTCTTTCTCCTCGTTCCTCTCAATTTGCTTCAAAACCCGTTTTGCACGTTTTCCAAATAATCGTTTTCCTTTATTTTCACTATAAATTACAACTAATTATCTTTAACATTTTTACTTTTTGTTGCTTTTTTATCTAAAGTATCAAGTGTCGATCTAGTGTCGTTTGTCGCGTTGCTTTCAATTTGCTTCAAAACCCATTCTTCACGTGTTCACGTTTTCACGTTTTCACATTCTTTTTGCTTTTTTTGTTTGTTTACCTCTTCACATTTGGTTCTCATGCATCTTTGATATATCTACTTTGTTTTCATTCATACACAATGACAGACTCTCCCCGCCTTTTCATGGACATGTCACGCGACGTATTCTTCATCATGAATTCTTTAATACCCTCATCAAGCTGTGTGATATTTTTCTATATTCACTTTCATTCTATTTGCAACTGAGTTATTAATATTTGTTGTGGTGAGAAAGAGTCTCTTAAATGTTCATTTTTTGTGCGTAGTAAAAAAAAGGTCAAAAATAAGGTTGATTTTTATGAAATGGAAGAATGATCCAAATATACAATTATTTTTCTTGAAATTATTGTATGATGAATAATTAAAGAAAAAGGATAAAACAAACGTTTTGCAAAATCTGACATTGAGACCCATTAACTGGTGCAAATCTTAAGAAAAGGATGCTAATTCAGACTAAAACATCAAATATCAACAAAATAACACCACTTGACACCTCTTGGTTACTTTATTATGAGCCCAATTTTGATAAATGATATAAAAAGATACACGCTTTTTTGGGACCATTTAGTTGTTTCTACGCCACGATTTTAATGAATATTCAAAATGTCCAAGCAAAATCTCCACATCGCCAATCAATTTTTGGTTATTTGAAGGTCTTTGAGTTTGAGACATTAGTCTTGGTGGCGAGACTTCTGTAAGCAATTTAGAAACTTCACAGACGAACATGATATCAGTTGGAACCAATGCCTGTCTGCTTAAACTATTTTTGGCGTCAAGGTTGAGACGATGGATGATGATAATTGGTAGTAAACAAGAGATCTTTATTTCTTTAATATTTGTGAAAACTTTTCATTTATAAGACATTGGGATAACACTATATTTGATATACCCAATGACTGACGACTAACATTAAAACATGAAATATATAAGATAAGCAAGACAGATAAATTCTTCTTCCATAAGCACAATGTTGATTAGAGTTATATATCATATATTATTATTTACTCTGTTTCTACAACGTTTCCTTTGTTCCGTAAGAACATTTTCGTAAAGGTTCTCACAGTAAAAAGTATATATGTCATTAAAAGAAAGGTCACATTTTTTCTTAGATTTTAGAATCTCCATAAGTTCGATACATATTTCAAGACACTTCCTTATTCTCTCTCATGAATTTTAATTCTTTAAAACATATTCATGAAATATCTTTGTGTAATTATTTCTCTATTTTCTCTACAAAAAATACCTTGAAAAAACGTTTACTTAAGTTTTTTGGGTCCTAAGAGGTTATAGAAGAAATTTATTGTACCATCAAATCTTTTAGAATTTCCTTTTTCATTGGAGCTTAACACACAAAAGTTGAATTAGATTTCAAGTGGGATATTGTTTTTTTATTTTGCTTTCATTCTGTTCCTATGACAATTCTTTTATTCCCTAAGAACATTTTTTCACAGTTAAAACTACCATCACAATACCAATTACTCCAGCTAATTCATGATAAGCATATATTTAATTAAAAACACACGATGTTAGCTTTTTGTTTGAGAGAAAACCATAGTTTCATCTTTTAAAAAGTCTCACAGCTAATCCATTTAGTCAATATGAAAATAAAAACATATATGTAAAAAAAATATATTGAAGTGTCTTTAGGTCTAAATGATAAAAACTATATCATATAGTTAGTTGATATAACGTTACTTTAACAGTAAATGTAACCATTTATATATAATTCGAAAATAGCTGAAAATAGTGATTTATCTTGAAATTCTGAGGAATTTGAGCACTTTTATAAAGAAAATAAGAATTAGGACAAGATTACAAAATAATCAATTCCCATAGGAACAGCAGTATAACTCAAACATATTGCATAATCAGAATATCTTCTTTAGCAGTCCGAAATATCATAAACAAATAAGGTTTTAGTGATATTAGTGGTAAAAAAAATCAGTTACGTTGGCAAAAATATATTTGTTTAAGTTTTTTGTATTGTAGATTCAATTGAGAAGAATTGAAACTGTGAGTATATGTTTATTTTGTTATTTTAATAGCTTTATATCGACGTTAGAATATATTTAACCACCCTCCAAATTCATCAACTTGCCAAAAAACATATTATTTTTAAGGGTAACGTTTATAATCTTATGCATGTTCAAATTTGTTATTACTTAAGTATAATAATAGAAAGAACACAGAGCCTAATCTCTAAAAAACAATATGCTTATTATAAAAAAACATGAAAACGGAAATGAGAATGGTAAAAAGGTGGCACACAGCAGTGGTTATGATCTGGTCCTTTTTCTGAGTATCTTCAAAAATGATTTCACTCTCACATAGTCTTACAGAAGAAGGATTATAGTGGATCCCTAATTGTTGGATTTGTGTGATAGAAGCAATCTATTCGCTCAAAAACTCGTGACATTTCCATTTCCTATTATCATTACTCTACTCAAAAAAAATCCTGTATAAGGACAGGAAATAAGGTACCACGAAGCACCAAGACATGAATGTATTGATTTTAAATATATAAAAATGAATTAAAACAAGAATCAGTTGAACGAATTGTCTCAAAGGTTTATCTTATTTTGGATGGAAATTACATTATCAATGTTTTAATTGGTCCACTTCCAAATGTAATCATGATTTTCAGTTTTGGTATAACTACAAATGTTGACCTACTTGAATCAACCAATCATCTTATCGAACATCAAATTCAAGATGTCGACAGAAATTGACAAAATGAAGCTTTGTTTGAATTTTCACAGAATAAACTTTTAATAAAAAACGGTCAAAAGGATAATTAAGTTACTATAGAACTATTACTAATAACTAATATACAAGAAGGAAAAATATTTAAGAGGATAAAATTAATTCTAATCCATAAATAATCTATTATCACACTAATAAATTGATTCAATTTATATGTTACTTTATCTAGTCACGTTTTAAAGTGTTTTACATATTTTATTTTCTTGTTAGTTATAAACAACTGAGGATTACAATAAGTGAGAAAGTAACATAGATCTATCACATGATAAATCTAAGCAGGACTGGGGGGTAACAATTTATCAGAAATGAACAATTATATATTCTCTATCAGCTATAACAAAGGTAAAATATCATACTTATAGAATTGTATGTCAAGAAGCCTGACTGAAGTTTTTTTTGTGGAATTACTTTGGACTCATCACTATCAAATGATTTATGTCACTTGTGATAGAGTGTTTAGAAAAAAGACTAGAAGAGCACAAATATAAGTGATTCTTTTTCATTTTATTTGAGATAATAAATTTGCAGCATATCTTTATTGTCTAATTCAATCCCGTTCAGGAATCGCAAATTTGATACTAATCTAATAGCATTTATTGATTTGTCATGATATAGTCCCAATCTATAGAAGGATACCACAAGGTTCTTTTTTAATTAATACAAGTAGAGATGAATTTGATTAGTTTTTGCCTGGTCATTTTACGACTACTCATGGCCTACAACTTTGTTTAAGGGTCCTGTCAGTTTCTTCAGAAATCTGTCAAAATAGTCTGAATTGGTCTCATCCTAATTGATATCTTTCTATTTTATATAACATAACAATAATCAACTCAGGACTTTTCTGCCTACTGCACTATGTTATTCAGATCAAACACGATGGTGCCAGTTCTAGGAAAATCTGCTAAAATCGGATGGCTACTACGACTTATGACCATTTATTTCTTTAATTTGGAAAAAAGTCTGTTAAAATACTTTCAAAAATGTATCAAATTAGACAAATCTGTTTCATAAATTTCAATTATATACAACTTTAAATCACTCATTTCACGCCACGATTCAAATTATTTTTTTCTACGAAATTGAATCAAACTTAATTGAGAAGAGATGAATGGGTAATTAAAACTAATTCTGTTGTGGCTAGTGACAGATAAAAAACAAACATTTAGATGTAAACAAGAAAGTTTTACTCAAATTCCCTGGGGAGTGGGAATGACAGCACTAACCAACTTTTACGAGTATTTAGTCTCCTTAGTCAACCTAGATTGTCTAATTTAGCTTAACGATTGGTCGAATATTACATCATCAAGATTCTAGTTGATTCATCTAAAAATTAAATCATCATTTTCGAACTTAAGAAAACATCAAATTGTGACATTCATAAATGAACCAATTAGATTCTTCATGATGAAAGATTCAACCAATCAATAGTCTAAACTAGACAAAATTTTACGAGTATTTAGTCTCTTTAGTCAGAATTGAAAAGATGACATAAACTCATTTTTTAATGAATTACGTAATGTCAAGTGAAACGCTGAAAGGCTTTCGTGCCAAGATTGAATAAGAAGAAGATAATTGGTTGAATTTCACGTACATCCTTATACATTGAAAATTATACGAAAAAAGATTTAGCTTTATTTATTGAGTGAATTTATGAAGATAAGTTCGCTTTTCGTTTATTTGACGTTCAAATTCAATTATTTGATTTAAACGAGGTTTACAGGATAAAGCTGTTTAAAATGCGAATTATAAATTACCCCAGAAATAATGAACAGGTAGTTTTATTAATTAAGATTTCTATTTTTTTTTTGTTTCTCTTCAGAATAGTTACATAAATATTTTTCATTAAACAAAACAAATTCAGGCTCCAAAGATTTCTATTTCAGGCCCAATATGTTAAAAGTCGTAAAGAAATGGATTATTCTTGGCTATAGAAGAAACATTTTGGACATTCTTATCAAATGATGTACATTTTTTTAATTTCTACTAAAGAGTCTACGGTTGACATTCATTTGTTTTTGGCTGAAATATTTACCCTTGTAGATGGACATTATTTCATGAAACACTCAAAAATTGTCCAGAGTAGACACTATTTCTTTAGTCGAGAATATAAAGCGTTAATCATTGTACCTTTCAGATATACTAACCTTGTATACTAATTTTTTTTACGTATTTCTTAATTGTATATCATTAAATCATTTCCTGAAGCAATTCAAAGTTAAAACAAAAATTGAATTTCGTCGAAAATACATTTTAATGAAACAGATTGAAACAGAATTTATGTTTTGACTATTAATGACAAGGAACAAATTGATCTCCACACGCAAGCTCGAAAATAGTCATAAGTTTGTTGTTTTCAATTATGCGTTAGTAAGAACTTAGCGGGTTGTAATCCAAAAAGGGAATCAGTGTTGGTGATTGATGTCACCGTGTGAAGATATTCTAGATTTGCCACAACTAAAATAGCCGTCATCATCTTGTTGTACTAACCACAGTAAATCTTCCAGGAGGTAAAGTAATTTGTATGTGAGTGTTTAGTTCCTTAATTGAACATTATGAAAGGTTCTATACTATATTGCAGACCCTATTAAGTCATTCATAGCTATTAAAACGTTATTCCAAACTGTTTTATCTTTTTTACTGAAGTATTAGGGACATTGGAGAGCTACATATATTTTATCGAAGGTTTTCATAATTTTCAACAGATTATGCTCGATCCCCCACCCAGACGTTTTCAGGCTTAACGAGCCACATGATTATTTCTTGATCTCTCTTGATTGGAAAATTCTAATTCAAGCACAGTCAAAAAATAATATAGTATCATATTAATCTGAGTTCCGGCGTGGTGAACTCTCTATTTGGTACATAAATAAGCTTTTAAATCATAACACTATCTGTGATTCTTCATGTCGCAACGGTTAACGCTGGGTGAGTCGATGTAACGTGACAAGCATTACATGAGAGAGTTAAATGTAGTTGATATTAGCATTTTTTAAAAAGGTATTGATTATATACTTCTTTTTCTGTTAAATTCTACTTTTAGGCATTGTCGCCAAATTATGGCTTATTTAGCCGATTGATTGGTTGTAAATTACATCATCAAGATTTTGATTGGTTCATATAGAAGCATTTTTAACATAATATCAACTTTCGTCATTTTAAATTAAACCAATTGCTAAATGTTTTAAGAGATATATTCTTAAGATCTAACGCAGGGTTTTAACTTTTTAAATGATTATTATTAGGAAAGATGACAAATCCTTGCCTAACAGTAATTTCTATTGTACAGAGATTAATCTTAATTGATAATTGTTTTCTAACTACATTACAATCTTATGTTCTCTTCTCCTTCCTCCAAATCGACCAAATCTAAGTTTTGACAAATTTCAAAGAAAAATGAAAAATGGTTTATCGAGGTTAGAGAAGAATTAAAAAGAGATTTGGCCAAACGAACTTTTGAATATTATTCACAGATTAACTATCTAGGGAGTACCTTTTTTCGATTTTTGATTTATACCGGCCGTATTTTGGGGTTTGTGCCACCGGAGAGGGCCATTAATGCCACTGCGATTTTAGTGTTCGTTAGGGTCTATATACAAAGGGAATTAGGCGGAAAATGGCTTTGAAAATATGCTCACAATTTACCTGCGTTAAACCTTAATGTAATCTTATTTTTGCCTGATTAAATATTTATAGTCAATATGAGTATTTATACTGATAAGTTTGATAGTATTAGTCAATTCTAGAGACTATTAATAGATTGTTACTTAATTTATGGCTTAGAAATTTTTATTTTCTGTTCCTTTACATCCTACCAATCTTTAAAGATAAGATAAGATAAGATATTTCGTTGTAAAATAGGCATAGCCTGTAGGTTACCCACTCTTGCATGTCAATCTTGATCGTTGTAACACAGTGACGATATAGTTTCACAGTTATGTTCAAATTAACTTTTAATTAATAGGGATGTTCATTTCATAATTGTTCTTTCGTCTTTTACTTCCTCTTAGAAATCATCACGAAACTTTGTCTATTTTAGACTATTGATTGGTTGAATAATATCATGAAGATTTTTATTGGTTCAAAAAAAAAAGATTGCACCAAAACGTTAAATTTTGATAAGATTGCTATGTGTGACATTTCAAAAATGAACCAATCAGATTCTTGATGACGCAAATTCCAACCAATCAATGGTTAAAGTTAGACAATGATTCCTTATCATATGTCAATTCTCTTTATCATGGAGGGGAAACTGCCTTAATAATGTTAATCCACTATTCTTTATCCTCTTTATGAATATCATTTTTGTCAATTTTGCCTAAAACTATGAAAAAATAACAAATTATTAAGATTTCCATTCATTGAACTCGAATTATTGATATTATTCCAAATGGACCAATTTTTTAAAACTAAGTACTAAATTAGATAAAATATTGAGATAATCTCTTATCGTATTTTAATTCTCTTGATTAGGGAGGGGAAGCTGCCTTCATACTTCAAATGAATGAACCAGCTTCAATTCAAATGACATTAAGAGAATAAAAGGGATTGGGCTTTTTTTAAGAGTTCAAATAATTAAAATTTCAAGGATACTTAACGTTTAAACAATAATCGTGAATCTACGTTTAGAATGTTATAGATTATCAATAATTAATTGTCAAGTATGATTAGTCGTTAAAAATCAACTGGACACTACTCTTGGTCAATTTACTCAACGGCAACGTAATAGTCCATATGTGTTCTTCTTGTTTGTGCAAAACAGAGGGTTTAATACATATAGAGGCTGCCTAGGTAATTGCCTAGGTAATTGTTGCTCTAGAGATATGATGGTATGTTAAATAATTGCATTTTACTTTGAAAATAAAACAGATATATTAAGTTTGTAGTTGAATTTGAATTCTCAATTTCGTGATGGTTATAGTGGGGTCTAATATAAAAACTCAAAAAAATTTATTTGCTTTTGATTAAAGTATTCACATGGTCAGGAGTTCAAATTTGGCCACTCGATCGGCGAATTTCGCCTGTGAATTACGCCGTTTCAAGAATTCAAGAACTTTTAGTCATTCGCCGGCCCGGCCCACAAATTTTCTTCGCCGGCCTAAGATTCTTGTCCATACTCTTTTCAACAATTCTCGCCGGGGTATCACTTAAATGATTTTAGCATTTGCCAATTGAAATTCGGCTTTCGGTATGACAGAATTGAACGCAAATAATTAGGCTGTAGATAGCTGACGACTATATTTTGATATTTTATGGTATATATGGTTAGTTTGTTTCTTTAAGTTCAATGCACAAACTCCTTTTTGATATCTATCACATGATAACTGTATACTATACTCTTAAATGTTTGTAAATAACGCTTCAATTCATTATTATTAACATCGTGGATAGAGCAAATCATTTCCATTCAAATGAATATGTTGTAGTTGTATGTCTCAATCAGTTTTATAAGTTCAAACATATAGTTTTGATTGATACCTTAATGTAAACAGAGTTTTTCTTCTAAAGTATTGTATGGTATAAGCCATGTGATCTTTCTTAGAAAAATCATGCATCATCTGGTTGAAGTTTGCCTCTGTTTTTCGCTGCAAATATTAAAATCTTTAATCATATAACTAGTTCCCCTCACAAGAAGTTTTTTATAGCACACTATTTTCAATGAGATTTAACTTGCGATTTGCAAAAGAATTATTCGTGCCAATGAAATTTTTGTTGTCTTCTAGTCCAATGTCTTCCTAGTTCAGACGAATTCCAGACCAACTTCATCCTATTTAAATCTATTGTCCCTCTTTTCTACTTCAATGTATCACTATTTTACTTCTATCTTCTTTTTACTTCTAGACCAATGTCCCCAAAAGGATATGCAGAGATATATACCAGGGATACTTTGGACCTGAGTATTAAAGTTAATCTATCTACTTGTTAAAATTTTATGTGGGTCTGATTTTTCCTGGCTATCTACCTGGGTCCGATGCGAGGCTGCGCTGATGCAGTAAAAATCGTTTTGGGTCAATATCTTAGTTCTGATCTATTGTGTTCCGAGTTCTAGTGCAGTGTTTTCTTATTCCTAGTCAAATGTATTTTAAATTCAAGTATTGTTTAATGTCTTTTAAGTCTTCCTAGGACTAAATGATTTTAGTCCTAGCCCAATGTCTTTATAGGGTGTATTCCAACACTTATGTTCTATAGTCATAGTCTAATGTTATCCTAGTATTTCTTCAATACTTGTCTTAAATCTAATTTTATTCTATATCTGTCTTAGTTTTAGTCCAATACTTTCCTACTTAAGCCCAACGTCTTTCTAGTTCTAATTCTCATAGACAGAGACTTAATTTGATAATAAATATATGATAATGTACTATAAAAGATAATAATCATTAAATTTTAGACTTAATTCCATGGTAAGATTCTCTTACCAAGAAAACCACATGAATACGAATATAATAAGAAATGAAATGAAAAACTTTCTGGAAAAATATTCTACAAAAGGAAGACAAAATTGTGGTAAGCGGTCAAAAAGAACTTTTTTATTCTCTATCGACAAAGGAGTATCTCCTCAATATAATCCTATAACATCTAAAACTTATGATCATCTCAAAAGTTTTTTCTAACTTTAGACTATTGATTGGTTAACGATTACATCATCAACAACCTTATTGGTTTATTTCAAAATGATATCATCATTTTTGACTTTAAGAAAGAATAAAATTGTGACATTTTAAAATGAACCAATCAGAATCTTGATGATGTAATATTTGACCAATTGATAATCTAAGTCAGACACACTCTTTTATATGAAGGTTTTATACGTTCTCTTTCTAAACCGCAAATTGGTTTCTTATGAAGTCTCGACATTGCAAAACTTAATTTATATAAAAGTCATGATACTTTTCTATATTTATGAAGAAATCAATGAAATTTTAATGTAGGAAAACAGCGACTAAGTGTCAAAAATCTGATAGTCATAGTCGTACTCTACTGTAAGAAAAATAACATATATAACTTTCAAAGTGAATTTCTAACGAGATATATGTCAATTTCATGTATTCATGTTTTTAAGCACGATGATCTTTTGAACGCTCCATTGAGTTTATGTTTATCCAATTTGCGTCAATAATTAGATTGTAATGACTGTTAATTAACGATTAGAGACACGTGTTTTTTGATTTATGTTATTTATTGATTTGTTGTTATGATGATTATGAATTTGAATAGATAGATTAACGTTCATTAAACATTGCCAGGTAAATTGTGATTATTTATTATTTGTTTATTAGAAAAGTGTTTATTGTGTTCAAGATGATACTTTTTGGCCAAATCCATCGTGATTTATTCTTAACATATTCTAAGTATACACATCATGTATGTGAGGAAGGTAATCAAATATTATGCCCTAGATTTTTAATTCTTATTCAATTTTTAGTCCTTTATTGTGAATCAAACTCACATTTTAGAATGAGTAAAAAACAAACGATTACTGCTACCAAGTATATTCTTATAAAAAAGCGTGTATTTATTTTGTTTTTTTGTTGGAACTTTTGATCAGACATAGTAGTGGCTTCTTTAGACATCGGTTGATTGTTGTTTTTCCTGATGTGTGGATTTCTTTAAAGAGGCAAACTTAGTAGTCCGGTCATTCTAGGGTTGGACCTCAACAAAATTTGAGCAAAGCCAATTTTTTCAGGAAATGGTCCGGGCATAATCAGAATCATGCCCAAAAAAACCCACCGGCCAACTCCTTGGGCATTTCGAGATAATTGCCCTTTTATGTCTCCAAATATCATCAACCTATACATCAATCAGAAGGAAATTTAATGCTGAACAAACTTTGAAATACGACCATGGTCTAATTATGCTTAGCTGTTCAGAAGATAATGGACCAAAATGAGGTCATTTTGATGGAGTACTGGCCAGAGCTAGTGAGGCCCACCTGCCCACAAAATAGCTTAACCCGATTCACTTTATGTGAGCGTAAAGTTATGAGTTCATATGTATGAACAATAAGACACCATAGCGTGAATCAAGCTATCAATTATGTGAATTTGAATTTGAATTATTTGAATTATTTATTTCTCTGGAAAAAAATTAATGGTATAATATAAATTAATTAAAATTTTACAATTTTAAGTCTCTCTAACCCAAGAACATGATATAAATGATAAGAATAATAAAAAATAAGAATAAGAATACTTGATGGTAGATTAACGATGCATTGCCTTCAGATAAATTCGAAATAAAGTTTGAAATTACTAAACTCAAAAGTAAGCAAATGTGAAATATATAACTGTTTCAAACTACCACTCCAGAGGGGACAGATCGCGAGTTTAAAAAAATCTCATAAATGATCTGTCCGAAAATAATACAGAATAAATTTTTAATGTTTTTCAAGAATAGAATAAAAATAGGAACAGGAAAAGAGTTGCGCGTATTGTATTTGTTTTTATGAAGAGAAAGTATAATTTTATACAGCATGTCTTGTGTTTTTTTTTAACGTGGTGTAGAGATGATTTGTAAACGGTGTAGAGATGATTTGTAAACAAACCATAGAAACAAACGCTATAATTCTTATCGAAGGGATTGTATTTTTTTTACTTGGATTGAGTCCATTCGAAGCTGCAAAGAGCGTGTTAAAAGACGAATAGATATTGACTAAATATCCAAGAAAATGAAGAAAAGACTGATGTCAGAAAGATTTTCAACTGGTGTTTATGTGTTGAAGACGTGTGTGTATACTTAAAAAGATGAACTAACTTTCCTGGTAATTCTACTAAGTTTGGAACTTGAATCGTTTAATTGAATATGAAGTTTACTACGAATTCTTTTTTGTTGTATTGTTATGCCATTTCATGTTATAAGTTGACGTTAGCAGCTTGAAAACTTCAGAATGATTGATCGAAGTAAAAAATCCATCTTGTATGAGAAAAAGAAAGCAGTCAAATACTTACAAACAAACATAAATTCCAACGTCCATTAACTGTATTACATACAGCACGGAAGAATAAAACTTATTCTTGAACCACGTCTATCTTTCTACATCACTTAAAGTTATTCTTTGAAGGTCGTTATGAATGTACTCTCTACCATTTCCATCCGTTACAGACCTGTTAAGAACCTTGCGGTTTGTGACTTTCAATGATCATCAATCAATTATGCATAAAATGAGATTTTTTGAGTCAATCTGTTACTGACATTTCAAAAACATTTCAAGTATTTCAAAGTTTGTTCCTAAAATACACTTAGTGAATTTATGTCTATGCAGTCATGGTAATTAGTTTAAAAAACCTTTTTATATTGCGGTACTTTAACTTAATTTGTGCCTTTGAAGAAGAAATAATTTCCTTGGTTCTTCTTTGTGAAGAAGGAAGAAGAAATTGAACAATGCTTTTCTATTAGTCGTATTAAAAGTCAAACTATGAAAAGATATGATTGGGAATAAAAAGAACTCGAAATATCAAGTTTCGTGAAACAGCTAGGAAAATATGAAAAATCAAGTTTTTTGGGTATCCATTGTTATCAACGTAAAATGATCAAGACAACGCGAAACATTTCCTGAACAGTAATGTTACTGAATCATGGCGTTCTTTCTGATAGACCTAGACATCATTACGGAAAGTACCTATCGGGTATTTATTCTTCCTGCACCTTCCAGGACTCACTGGTATAAGATTTCTAGATCAAATTGAATCAACTGAGAACAAAATTAGCCAATAATTTTCGGAAGATATGGAGTACTTTCGGTTTCAAACAGTTTAAATAAATAAAGAATTTTTATCAATAATGTTTTTGGCGGTGCAAAGATTGTATTAGGAATTATGTCTGCGCCAAATGTTTGCAAAAAAAAAACCTGCAAACAAAAAATAAAGGTAGAGCAAGATCAAGCTAAATAAACTGCCCCACATCTCATTCTCTATTTATATTGTAATGGTTTTGTTATTATATAATTGTTTTTTACAGCATTTTTAGATTAAGATATCTTTTCATCATACTTTGTACTTACTTGTTGTCTATTGGTGTTTAACCATACTAATGCTTATTTAAACAACCATCAAGCATTTTTCTTGGAACGCTAATAGTATAAATTGTATAAGGTTACGTCTTCTTAGGACTAATCAAAGATAATCAAATTATTAGAAGCATTGTAAAGGCCATATGATACATATTATACATAATATCAAACTTTATGTCAAGTTCATGCAAATTAATTACTTAATTACTTTTGAACTCCATTTACAAAACTACAATTACAATTTGTTTTTGTTTTTGGACAGATGTGTTCTAAAGTCTTTGAACTCCAAATCCGTGTCTCAGTTTTTCTTAAAAATGATTTGTTGAAAAGTTATCTGCTAAACAATTTGAAAAAATATTTTTTTGCTGTTTTTTAACTTTAAATG
>JAUKPT010001033.1:0-16655 GCA_032273505.1 Nanomia bijuga
AACTATTCAGGTAAATTGCGTCTTACATACCTGGAGGGTTCCGGTAAATAACTTCTACCTTTATAAAATGACAGGTAAACTGATCACTCCATCGGTTAAATATTGCATATATCATATCATGAAAAACTAAAGCATTAAAATAGAAACAGGAAAAAAGATTATTTTTCAAATGATGTAAATGAAATGATCAATTTATCTGTGGCATTTACGCAGGTTTGCAATTGAAAGTGGTGTTTTCTCTAAAGACTAAAAAAAAGGTTAAAAATATTGTACAATTGTATCATACAAAAAATAAGGAGTGAATGGTGTATAGCAAAAATGCAAATTTTTGATTTGTTGAAAACTACATCATTAAAAATCTGTGTGGATTATTTGGCGTGATTCGAGCTTTGTGAAAACATCAAATGATGACATTTTGATTACATTAAACAGATGTAATTTCAACAGCAAAATTAGCATTTGATGACAATCCTAAATGATGAGAATAAACGTGTATCTAAGTTTGTCTAATTTAGACTAATGATTGTTTGAATATTACGTCATCAAGAATCTTATTGGATCATTTGAAGATTTTTTAAAACAGATTATTAAGCTGAGATCATTAAATGAGAACCAATCAAATTATCCATGATGTAATATCTAACTGATCAATAGTCTAAATTAGACCAAGTTTTTAGATGAATCCTAAATAGACTCATGATGCCTGATTCAGTAAATAAATTCAGTAAATAGTGTTATGTTAGTTCTATAAAAAATATCAGATGAATAAAAAATCTGCACAAGAAAAACAAAAACAAATTCGTAAATTCAAATATACAAATAAACTGAAACATTATTGTAGAGGTTAACATCATTAGAGATTGTCTACAAATTATAGGTTAATCTTTAATGTGATTGGTTCAAAGATGCATCATCAAAAATCTTATTGGTTCATTTCAAAATGTCATCATTTGATGTGTTGTTAGAACTAATGAACCAATCAATATCTTTTAAGTGTAACTCTCAGCCAATGTAATGATAAGATTAACCATTGATTTGTAAACAATCCCTTAACATCATCAATCTTTTTATCACCATTTTCGACTGATAACTGCGAAAAAAATCTTAGATCTTGAATGCCTACAGACTTGTTATTCTTAATATGTTTCAAAGGCTTTAGGCTTTAGGCTTAGACTAGGCTCAGTCTTATATAAAAATGCGTATATCTTTTATGTATCGTCCTTAATGAAAAAAATAACGTATAAAGCAAAAATAAAAATATAAATCTTTTTTTAAAAAATCTTACTTGATTAAACGTCCCATTAGCAATAACTTACTATGTTCTTCACAGCTTACTTACTCTGGCACGGACCAATTATATTGACGTCCTGTCTCATACAAAATTTCCAATTCTTCTTCTAGTACCCATTCTCCTGCACGTAACAATTCACGGTATTTATCATACAGTTTGAGTGCAGTGTAGGCATCCTCAGCACTGTCGTGGGTGTCAGCTTGAATCTTGATGTTCAAGAAATGCCATGCAAGGAACTTCAACGAAACATATCGTTGTTTTGGTAGATGGAACAATTCGACAGTGTCGACAACTTGGTCACGGGGGATGACAAGGTTAATGACACGGAAATCTTTCTTCAGCCCGTGACCAATAAACAGAACTTTTTGTTCGATTAAATAACGTAATTTCTGATAAGACGTTTTCAACGTTGTTAAATGTTTTGAGGATATTGTTGCGTCTAAATCACCAGGCTTGATTCCAGAGAATTTGGTGAGGTAATCAACAACTTGTTCTGATGTTGAAATGTAATCATCGATGAAAGGAACACCTTGCAGTGGACCCCAGCCTCGTACAACTGTGATTCGTGCAACGCTCATCTGACTAGGTCTTAACGTGGATAAAGTACCATCTCTTCGCATCTCCGATTCTTCTTGGTTCAACGTTACAAACTCAGCATCAACACCAACTATATCTCCTTCTTTCAATATCTCTGTTGAATTCAAAGCAGTGAAGTTGCGATTAAATCTCCCTTGTTTTGATGCTAATGATTTATCTGCGCACATTACCTGCGAATCGATTGGGAATTTACATTCCTCTTCATACTTTGAACGGATGTCATCTCGCACATATACAAGGACAGAGGGGACCTTCCACTCCATGTTAAACGTCACTGCGTCATGTTCCGCTATCGGTGTAATTGCAAAATCGTTAAAGACATACCACTGCTTTTTCTCTACGTCATCTTTTCTTTTGTGGTACTCTTCATTTGCATGAATGTGTGACACAAGCGTGGCCCCAGTGGCACTATCATTGATGTGACATACGTTTGACAACAGCGTGTATGTGAACTTTTGTGTTATACCAACGTCTTCCTCTTCCTCTTCTTCAATTACGACAGGTTCTTCTTCTTCTTCTTTTTCTTTCTTCTCCTCTGGTTCAACTTTCTCCGTTACTTCTGTTTCACTCTCCACCACCTTTTCCTCCTTCTCTTTTTCAACTGCAACAACATCTTCAACTGCTTTCTGCGCTTCCTTCTTTTCTGTGTTCTCATCTGCATCTTCGTCAACCCTCTCCCCTTTTTTATCCTCCTCTTTTTCTCCCTTCACTTCAAGATTCTCCTCTGTTTCTTTTTTTTCACTACTCTCCTCCGCATTTGCTTTTTCATCAGTTTTATCAGCATCTCCCTCTTTCTTTTCTTCCTTCCTTTCATCATTGCTCTCCTCCACTTCTGCTTCTTCTTCTTCCACTTCCTCCTCCTCTTCTTCCATCTTCTCTTCAGGTTTCTCATACGGACGTAGATTCACTTCCGAAGTTTCAAGGTTATGCACAACTTCAAATGATGATGATATCCACTGTTTGATTTGTGATTTACTTTCGAATTCAGAGTCCATCGATTGCGTTCGTGACATTTGACCTCCATCTCTGTGGTGTACGAATTTGCACCCTTGTCGATTACAAAACTTGCCATATCGACATAATTTTGGAGGAGACATGTTTGGTAATCTCATTGGGGTGCTTTTTGGTTCAGCCAACTCTTGCTGCTTCTTCCAGAATTCGATTTCTTTCGAGTGTTCTAGTTGACAGTTGATCGCAAACACATCAGGTAACGAAACGATCTTACGATACTGTTTTGAGTTCTGGTATTTTTGACAACGATCACACCATGCTTGCGTGTTTTGTTTCCTCATGATGCTCTCCTGTAAGAGTTTCGTAAACGGATAAATTTCATCAGATTCTGGTTTGATATCAGGGTAAGCAAGGTCTGTTGCGAAGATAGTCACTTCTCGTTCATGTTCAGCATTGCACTTACATGTTCGACATGATAAGATATCCATACCAAACAACCTTTTGATTAGTGAGGGATCCTCAAAACCTGATGTTTTCGCCTCCTTCTTCTCTGGTGAATCTGATTTCACCTCATCTTTCGACTCTGTTGCTGTTGTTTCAGCTGCAGATTCATCTTTCCCTCCCTCGTTTTTCTTTTCAGTCCCCTCATTTAGCGAGCAGTTATTATCTTTAGGATTTTCACGTGTATCCTGATGCAACTGCCTCAAAACAAATCGATTCCAGTTCTGTATCGTCTGTGCAATACTCTTGTTCTTACGTCCACTATCATTATCACTCACCAACAAACCTAATGCAGATGCTTCAGGTAACGTGCGGAATGTACGAAGAAAGTTTGTTGCTTGACATGTTTGACCATCAGATATATCTAACATGTAAAACAGGAATCCAAGTTCACATGCAACACAGAACTCTCGCTGACAAATGTGGTTCTGCAATCCGACACGAAGAACATCAAAGTAGTACAGAACTTGCAACATACTGTTACAATAAGCATTTGGTATATGAATCTCTAACCCACTAAACTTTGTTTGGTTGTAATGGCGGAAATTAAAATCTTCAATACCGTACTTTGAGTATTTGATTTCCACCTTACGGTACATTTTCGGGACCAGGCTCCCATCGTTATCACGGGACATGGGTGAATCAGGTGATTTGTATCCTTTTTCATTGAGAAGAGGGTATGCCACTTGATTACGAAGGCGTTTTTTAGGGTTAGGTGCGTAACCAACAAACTGTCTGATCGTCATGTTTTTAAGAATATCTGGATCAATGGGCGGTGTGGGACGATCAACACGTCTTAGTAAATGTTCAGGCCAGTCCGAGAGAAGTGGTTCGTTTGTGTACGGCATAGGAATACCAGTCAGCGGAATAGACCAATCATCAATGTCAAATGCATCTAGATGGGGAGTTTCATCGGGAAGCACAATCGATTGTTCCCCATGATTGAATAACAATTGGGATTCGTCACGATCTGACCACACATGAACCAAACCTGCTGAATCAGCAAAACCAATTGCTTGATACGTTTCTGAAACACAACAATCCATGATTGACTGGCCTTGATTGTTGACCTGATAAATACCAGGATCAACAACGATACTGTCTGGTTGAGCTAGAATAAACTGTCCAGTTTGAGAGACAACTAGTGCTCTGACAGTGTACGTGGGGAGAAACTTCACAAAGAGAGGTTCGACAGGGACATGTACAGTATGAAACGGACGCAAAGTGCGGATATCATAAACCATCAAATAAGGATCGACAGTTAAATGCCCATAGCGTGTTGAGAAGCCGCAAGTCACAAGTAAGTTGTTATGAACATCAAAATCAGACAGTGCACTTGAATGCGCTTCAATCGTGTGACAAGGTTTCAATGTATCTGGATCATAGAGAATGACTTCTCCACCTTGTTGACCGCAACATAAGTACCCACGGGAGTGCTGCTTCATTACAACAGTATTTGGTTCACAGTTCACACCATTTTTCTGTGAAACATAACCCGACGTTAGATCCAACTCAAAGAAATGTTCATTCTGACCAGCAATCAGTACCTGGTTATCGCGTGGACCTTCAAAACGTACCATCGATTGCATAGAATGCATGTTATCTGAACCAGCTGAAAATATTTTCAAACCTTCTTTTGTCGTGTAACGAACTTGACTTGGACACAGTGATAATACTCCATGTGCATCTGGCAAAATCTTACGTGTGAATTCATGATGTGCTTGGAATGCAGTATATTTCATGAAATTTGTTCCGTAATACGACGTCACATGACCAGTTTCCGTTCCACACCAAAACAACTGCTGATGTGTGTCAAAAGTGACCGCTGTTGACATGGTGTGTCGTAGATTTCCGTTGAGAATGATCCGCAGTTCTTGGAACTCTCCGTTATTTAACTGCATGCCCGACATCTGATCGACACCCATCATGCCGTCTTTCTCTTCACTGTGTTCCATGATGCGTATGTGTGTATGTGTGTGTTACAACCACAACTGAGATATGTGTCGCTACAACAGCTAACAGTTAAACCACATAGCAAGTCATGAGTTATTGTCTACATTTGTTTTCCCTGTTTACTAAAAAATAAAAGAATCAACGAATTAGAAATTTGCAGATGAATTACCAAAAGATTAAGTTAGTTCACAAAATGCAAGAGTAGAGAATTAAGGGTTCATCACAAAACTTTGTCTAATTTAGACTATTGATTGGTTAAATATTACATCATCAAGAATATGATTGGTTCATTTCAAAATGATATCATCATTTTAAGAAAACATCAAATCGTGACATTTTCAAATGAACCAATCAGAATCTTGATGTAATATTTAACCAATCAATAGTCTAAATTAAACAAACTTTCGAGATGATCTCTTAGACTTTGAATTTATCAATTACTCACAAAAGAAACAGTTGAAAGGCAATTTTAGGACATAGATAGGATATTTAAAAAAACTAACATCATAACTTGCAAATTGAATCTTATACATAGAATTTTGAGAAGTAGATACCATAAACATTGTCTTAATTGCTAGTTAATAGTGAAATTACTTTAAACCTTTTACAACATTGCAAAAAACATCCATATTATATACATATTACAAGAAGATACTAATTCTAGAAAAGTGGCTGCCATTTGTAATCTGTTATCAAAAACATGATTTCTGGTTGAAATGTGGTTTTCCTCAACACAAATTTGATGTTACAACTTTCCTCTGCTTCCCACATGTGTGACTCCCTTCTCTACAAAGCAGAAGCCATCAACAAACCGAAAGGTTAGATAGTTTAGTTCCTTCTCTATCATGCAAAAATGGTACAAAATCAGAAAGATAATGACATTAAGCAATAAAGAAAACATCTGTCTAATTTGTTTCTTTAAATTTGGGTCATCTATACAGTAATATGAAGCGTTATAAATATTGATAAATATAATTCTACAATCTAAAAAATAAATAATTTTAAAAATCCCTTTATTTATAAAACTTTCAAACGTTCACAATGTGATAGTTATCTATAAAATCTTTAGTCGTCTAAAAAGGTTGAAAGAATTTTAAGAATTAATCCCAGGGGAATTCCAGATTTTCCAGGTCAAAACTCAAAATTCAAAATTCCAGGTCATTTCAAGCCAGAATTTAAGTGAGCAAAGAGAACAAGCTATCAAGTTTAAGAGTTGAGATATTTGGGGAGGAAGGAACAGCTATTACCAGGGTTTTCCAGGGGTTTTCCAGGGGTTTTCCAGGGGTTTTCCAGGGGTTTTCCAGGTCATCTTTTTCATCCAAGGATATTTCCAGCTTAAAACCATTGTAAACACATTAAAATAAAATTTCTAGAAACTTTCACTTTTCACAACTCTTCTTTCACACTTCCTTTAAAACATGCATTGTCTTCTTCCTTTTTGATCAATACGAAATGGTCCCACCACACCTTCTCTTTAAAATACAGCTCAGCTAAACGTTTATTGTCATTGTGACTACGTGCAGAATCGTAGAGAAATGGTAGCTTAGCTGTGAGAATCAATATTGAGTGCGGATACGCGTAATGGAAACTTAATAATAGGTTTTCAAGACTGAATGTGAATTTATCAATGTCTTTAAGAACAAGAAGTTTTCGACTTCCACTGATTAATGAGTCCATCTCATCAATAAGCGCACTGACACCCTCAAACTTAGAACCGTCTAAGACTCTACTGTTGTCAAACTGTTCTGTAACAAGGGTTTCGGATAGTTTTTTCACAAAACAACTCACTGTTTCTTCACTATTTGCATAACCAGCGAGAAGATAGATCTGATTTTTCCGTGTTGATTTGAATGATCCATCATCGCTCCACACTTTCATCAAATGTCTTTGTCCGCCCTTTTTCAACACACTCCAGTAATCACTACGTTGAAGGTTTGGAAAGTCATTCAACACTTTGCCTATTTTTGATACAAAATAATCGGGGTGATGGAAATTATGAGTTTTTCCATAGTTTCTTATCAGCTTGTTCATTGTGGCAAACTTCAAATAAACCAATAAACATGCAGCAAGAGTGAAAACAATTAGTTTAGGTACGAGATATCGCCCACCGAGAAATTCCATCTTTGTTAACTTTTCTCGTGCTTTATCAGCTTCACAATAAGCAGAATCCTTTCCACAGCCATCATTTTGTTTGTTGTCATCTCCAAGAGAATTTTTATCTAATGTTCCATCTTCTTTCTTGCTTCCATTCAACGACTCCTCTTCGTTGTTCACTTCTTCATTTCTATCCTCAGCACCACAAAGGGTTTCCTCATCTTGTTTATTGTCGCTGGAAACGTCTTGTTCCATTTTCCCATTCGATTCTAAACGATTTTTATTGAAAATGATTTATGAGATTTCTTATTCAATGTAGTAATTTTTTTACATTAAATCATTAGGGACATTGATGCTATTTTCTTTATTAGGGACTGTCTGCAAATTATAGGTCAAATTGTTGTCTCATTGGTTGTAAATTACATCATCAAGATTCCATTAGGTTTCTTCAGAATTGAAATAAGCATTTTCAGTTCAAGCAATTTATCAAAATTGTGACATTCTAGATCGAACCAATCAGAATCTTCTTGGTGTAATTTTCAACCAATTAAACAACAATACAAATATTGTAGGTAAATTTATTATTTCATTGGTTGAAAATTACATCATGAAGATTTTGATTGGTTGAAAATTACATCATGAAGATTTTGATTGATTCATTTAAGAATTTTAACATGAGTTTTAGTTTTATCAAAATATCAAATGATGACATTTTGAATTGAGCCAATCAGATTCTTGATGATGCATTTTTTTAACCAATCAAATTAAAAGTTGACCAATAATTTGTACACAATTCCTAAAGTAATAATTTAATTCTGAATAGAGGAAAGGGGAAACAGACCATTAAACAAAAAAAATACAAACATGCATTAACAAATCATTGCGTGCATAGGACCAATATGTGAAGGTCAGTTTGGCTGATTTGACCGATGACCTGCGACCTGTGGACCTGTATTTTTATAATCTGTACTCTGTTGTGGCCATTCAATAAAATAGTTAATCGTTCATTAAATATGATTGTGAGGAGGAATAGTACGACAGAAAGAGAGGGTTGGTCAAGTAACAGAAACCACGCATCAAGCAAAGTGCATAAAGTGCATATACTAAAAATTTGTAGTACAGGCAAAAAATCTTATAATGAATTAATAACAAAATCAGAGAAATGCATTATAAAAATCTAAATTTTGACAACTAATAAACTGGTTTTTCTGAAGGTTTTCTAGATCTTTTAGGAAACAGTAAGGAACGTTAACAAAACATCTACAAAATTGATCATCTAAATTTTTAAGTGAAAATACCCATCACCAAAAAAATAAATCAAAAACCTTTTACTGTACTTAATAAAGAAATTTATATGATTAAATTAAAGAAAACTGTAGTAGGATATTTTCGTCACAGAAAAAGCATTTACATTAACCATCATTATACCCCTCCCCTCCTCATCAAACTAATTCTGTTTTGGAACAAATATTTTTGCTGCAGTCCATTTTACATTATACAAGAAAAGATGATAAGCATAGAGAACAACGACTAAAGAATAAGAATCATTTAAATCTATTCTAAGTTACTTAACATAAATACCATCAGTTATACTGTGAAAATGGAATAACAAACTAAAAGAAACTAAAAGAAAAAATATGAAAAATGAGATTCTTCTATATTATATGAAAAACAAAACTTATATGGATGATTTCTGTCCTTCTTTAAAACCTGATTTAGTAATGATATTATAAAGGACTATGAAAACAATTTTCATCTCAAGAAGATACTAACATCTAAGAAAAGAAAACAAAAAAAAGGTAAAATGCAAATAGGTATTAGAAGAGAACAACTTTGAAAGCATAACAACCCTAGTATCAAAAATAGAAAAATAATGAAAGATTTTCTTTCAACATTAAAAAAATCAAATAAATTATATCTGATCAGGTGAATCAAAAGAAAAGCAGATGACAAAATCAGCATCCACCTTTCCTTCACCTAACCTCTGTTATTGGATTGTAAACAAACTTTAGGTAAATTTGTCATTTGGTTGAAAATTGTATCAGAGAATCTGATTGGTTGACTTCTAAATACTTTCAGTATCTCGAGTCATTACAAAACATCAAATTGAGACATTTTGAATTGAACCGGTAAGATTCTTGATGATGCATTTTTTAACCAATCAAATTAGAAATTTACCTATAATCTGTAGACAAACCCTAAATAACATCTATAAATAAAATGAACTATAAATCTTCGTTCTGTTTACTACATGGATCACTCTCTTCAGATTTTATCAACATGAGTCCATTCCCGACCCTCGACCATAACGGGTCTTTCAAGTAATTATCTGTACCTGCCCACACCTTGTTTTTGAAATGATCAGCAGCTAACCGCTCATCATTGATACGAGTGCGTTCGGGATCGGATGAGAATGGAAGTTCAGTAGTAAGAAACAAAAGCGACCGCGGGAATGAAGCCACTTCATTGTGCTCATCAGCATAACTCATAAATAACTTTGCAGTCTCGTACGGCAACTTATCAATATCTCTAATAACAACAAGTTTATTTGGGCCATCTAACATTTTGTTCAATCTGTCAACAAGCTCTCCAATATCAATATTTTTCTCAACCAATTTTGCTGAATCTATGACTTGTTTGCTTTCATCGAATTCGTCATTAGTGAAAGAATAGACTAATTTCTTAATGAAACAATCAACAGTCTTTCTACTGCCCTTGTAACCAGCGATCAGGTATGATTGTGGTGTCAATTTCTCCTCTTTTTCTTTATTCATTTCATATACCTTTTCCAAATGTCTCACGCCACCATTTTTTATCATGTTCCAGTATAACTTATATTGGTTTAGAAATTGTGGCTTGACTTCTTTCAACAATTTTGACTTGAAATCTTCAGGCTCCCGATAATTATGCTTCAAACTCATGAGCAACTTGAACAACCAAATAGACGAACAAACCAAAATGATAATGATGAGGAAAAAAAATAATTTTGGGACACTACTAGAAGTAGATTTTGCCACATCAGCAGCTGCAGTAATTTTTCTTTTACTTGAACTTGAAACTTTTTCGGATTTATTTAATCCATCGAGGTCTTCGTTTAATTTATCATAGGGTCCAGGCTTTTTATTCGTTTTCACTTTCTCCTCTCCAGTGATAAGTTCATTCTCAACATCACTATCGACTTGATCATCTGATTCTTCATTTTCTTCGTCAGAGTAACCTCCACTGTTACTGTCTTCACTTATTTGATCTTCACTTATTTGATCTTCACTTATTTGATCTTCACTTATTTGATCTTCCCTTATTCTACCATTTACGTGTAAATGTATGTACTTGTCTATATCTTTCTCCATCATTTGTTCTTCGTACCAAACAAGTATCAGCTAAAAATCATTTGATTAACTCTCAAAAGAAAATATTCTTAGAAAACAATGAGAAACAATTATTTTAGACACAGTGGAGATAAAACTTAAACAAAGCCTATTTAGAGTACGATAATAAATAAAATTGGTTTTTAGAAATCATCAATGGAAAATGCAACATTAATATAATCAAACTACCAATGTGCAGTGATATTTCATCTTTCATAACAATTCCATTCAGTTAATTTATCGTCTTGATGAGATACCTATTTCATGAGGGGGATGCATATGGTAGATGCAAGTACAATTACAAACAATGCACATAAATAAGTACATTTAACTCCAGCTCTCGAGGGCACAGAAACATTATGTAATGCCAACAGGTCGACCCATGTCATGTGAGGAAAATTGGGTTAGTAGCTGAAGAAACACGAGATGGGACTTCGATCATTGCCTCAATGAACAATCATAAGCGCAAAATATGCAAATCATGAACTTAACCTTCATTATTATTCACTTGGGGGTAGGGGGTATGAGAGCCTATCTTTAAATCTTTTAAAATACCCTCTTATTCCCATGGGTCCCCTGAATTTTTGACAGATAGCAGCCCAAAAGATGGCTTAAAATGGCTGAAAATGAGCATTTTGTGCAAAAATTGGCCAATATAGGTCAACAAGATAGTTTTTACTGTAAGTTCTCAGGTTTAATTGAATTAAAATTGTGGCATTTATCTATCTGAATGGTAAATATGACTTTGTTATGAAGAACAATGATTTTTAGATTCTTGATGATGTAATTTACAACCAATTAAACTGTTGAATTTTCCACCATCCCTGGGTGGAAGGAGATTAGGCAGTGTCATCATGAAAAGATTGTAATAAAATTTCATAAATTACTGACAGTGTAGCAACCCTCCCCCCCCCCCTTCCCCCTTTTGAGATTTGGACCAGGCCAATCTATCAATTTATTCTCCCTATGGAAACGAAATAGAAAAACTGAAGTATATTTTGTTAAGAAAAAATCCATTTCATTTATCATTAAATAACTTATATAAAAATGCAACAAAAAGATCTGTACAAATTCTAATTTCTATCAACATGAACCTAAATTAAGAAAAAAGTTAATTGAATTAAATAAACTAAACTGAAAAATAAAAGCCAATTTTGTAATGGATCATCTCAAAACCTTGTCTTATTTAGTCTATTGATTGGTTGAAAGTTACCTCATCAGGAATCTGGATTGGTTCATTTATGACTTTAAAATTCATGTGACATTTTCAATAGAATCAATTCTTCATGACGTAATCCAATCAATAATGTAACTTAGACAAACTAATTTCTTATATAATTCGCAATCTCAACATTGGTGCAATAAATAAATTTCTGAAAGAGCAAAACAAAAATTAGGGGTCATCACAAAACCTTTTCCAAATCAAGACTGGATATAAATATTACAATATGTAGAATTTCAAATTGAGACATTTTGAGATAAAGCAATCAGATTTTTGCTGAGGTAATTTTCATTTGATATCTTGTTTAAAAATGATGAAAATATTCTTTAATATACCAATCAGATAATTGATGATGTAATTAACAACCAATCAAACTGTTGAATTTGCCGTCATTTTCCTAGACAATTTCTAAGTGTAAAAAAGGTTTTTATATCAAATTTGTATTGCAACAACACAGATCCACATCTACATAAAATGTAATGTATCATATATACCTACTATCTAGAACAAACTCTCACAGCCATCCCCTCTCCTCTCGCAATCCCAATCCCTCCTTTATCCCTTAGGGATAATCTCAAAAATTTGTCTAATATAGACTATTTATTGGTTGAATATTACATCATGAAGATTCTGGTTGGTTCATTTAAAAATGATATTATTTTTTACTTTAATAAACCATCTAATTGTGACATTTTTTAATGAACCATCAGATTCTTGATGATGTAATTTTCAACCAATCCGTGACCAAATTAGACAAACTTTTTAGATGACTCCTTACATCCATCCCATTACAATTCTTCTTCCCTATGATAAACAGTATGGTATCGAGCCAACACCTTCAACAACGGCCTCATGTTCATCCACCAGCATTCCTTCGGTAAACGGTTCTTAAAATCAGCCACATCCTTCAACTCAACAACTGGTGTGAACACAGACTGATTTCTTATAATTCCAAGAACACATGCTGACTCAGCATCATTAGTCCTTACAATGCCTGCAGCTTTTTTTTGGCTTGAAGTCATCTTTTTGTGAAGAAACTCGAAAGCTCTGATCCCAGATCTTGTACCAGTGAGACGATCGAACGGGGACGGGGCACCACCCTGTTGTGTGTGTCCCAATACACAGGGCCTTGCATCAAACAAACCCTGTCCTTCCTCTTGGTACAACCGGGTGATGAATTCTGTGGAGTAGTTGTCATTGCATTGCTCTGTACGCAAGATAAGACCTCTATGAGATTTTTTATTCGTGAATTTGTTCTTTAAATGCTCAATGTTTTTCTTTAGATCGGCAAGGGTGAATTTCTCTTCAAATATGTATGCACTATCTGCTCCACCAGCAATACCAGCCATTGTTGCAAGGTAGCCACATTTTCCACCCATCGTTTCCACAAGGAATACACGGTTGAAGGAGCTACTAGCAGATTGCCGTAACCGGTCACACGATTCAACAATAACATTCAACGTTGTATCAGCTCCAAGGGATAACCAACAACCAGGGACATTGTTGCTCATTGTTGCTGGAACCAAAACCATGGGGATTTGAAATTCTTCATATTTTGAACGAGCTTCATAAAGTTGTAAAAGACTATTGAATGCTTCAAAACCACCTATTATAAACAAGGCAGAAAGTTTATGTTCACAAAACCTATCACGAATCTTTTCAATATTTTCATTGGGCAGAGTTCGAGAGACTCCCAACTTTGAGCCACCCAAGGCTGGCCACTCGCCAACTTCGTGCCATGACATATCAACAAACTTATTTTCAAGGACACCTGTAAAACCATCACGAAAACCAATTACAGTATGTCCATTGTACAAAGCAGCTTTCACAAAGGAAGCGTTAGCAGCATTCATTCCTCCAGCAGGGGCTCCACAGTTAATGAGACCAAATCGAAATCCAGATGTCTCTTTATCATTTCGTGGAGAATGTTTTTTAAATTTCTTAAAAATCTCTAGATTATTTCGAAAACTTTTACCTCTCAACTCAATCACTCTCTCAAAGTTCCTTTCTGCATATGCTTGTTTGATACCATTGCATTGTTCGACACATTCACTTAAAGGTTTCTTAACAATTTGCGAGCCACATAGGCACATGACAAATGCTTCTGAACTTTCATTTGCTTCAAGAACACATAACGCTGCTTCTGCTCCAAACCGACTTGCTAATAAACGATCAAATGCTGAGGGAGTGCCGCCTCGTTGTACATGACCTAAAACTGTCACACGTGTATCAAGCTTAAGTTGTTGGGAGAGCATCTCCTTAATTTCATTCGACGTGACAGACTTACCATGGACGTCTTGAGCTCCTTCTGCTACAATGACAATAGTTGTCAGTTTTCCTGATTCGCGACCTCTCTTCAAATTCTTGCAGAGGGCTTCTTGCCAGCCATCCTTCATCGGCCATTCAGGGATGCACACCCAATCAGCTGAACAACTGATTCCAGCCATAAGAGCTAAGTATCCACAGTTTCTACCCATCACTTCTAATACAAATGCTCTTTGGTGACTTGCAGCTGTTGTGGTGATCGCATCAGCACTTTCTAAGATGCGATGAAGTGCAGAGTCAGCACCAATGGTCATATCTGTACCACAAAAGTCATTGTCAATACTTCCAACCATACCAACAATATTCAAGTATGAATGCTTTATCATCTCTTCAGCACTCACTTTCCCTAAGTCAACGAGCTCTTTAAGTAAAACACTCCATTCTTGGCGAAATAAGTTTGCACCTGTCAAACTGCCATCTCCTCCAATAACTACAAGATTAGTAATACCTCGCTTAACCAAATTAAATACAGCTTTACGTCTCCCTTCATGAGTGCGAAAGTCTTGACAGCGTGCACTGCCAATAACGGTTCCTCCTTTATGTATAATACCATTTACATCATCCCAAGTAAATTCTTTAATACTGTCTCCTCCATCAACGAGCCCTTGATATCCCCAGTACACAGCATAAACACGAGCTTGAGCATAGAGAACCATGCGAGCTGTCGCACGTATAGCTGCGTTCATTCCTTGTGCATCACCTCCACTCGTCAAGATGGCAACAGCTTGATTTGGTTGTTCAATGCGACACAGATGGGGTAAACTTTGTTGTTGCTCTTGTAATGCGGTACCGAAACACCCACCATCACCCCCACCACCATCACCACCACCACCACCACCACCGCCACCGCCACCGCCACCGCCACCGCCACTGCCACTTGCCATTCTAATTATTTATTTATATTTTTCTATAAAAAGAAAATAACGATTAAACTTCCTTTTGGATTAGGATACATTTCTAAAGATGATACAAAATGTTTTCAGTGAACAATGAAAACATCAGTCTGTTTTGAATTTCTAAATACCATCAATTTGAAAACCATAAATTAAACTAGTTTAAACTAAATAACTATTTGACTATCTAAAAAATTGATCATAAAATTAGCTAGTTTTTCATGTGCAAAATTATACAGAAGTAGGCTCAGAGATAAAGGAAACAGTTTCTTTAAAGTAACGGGAAAAATACAAAAATTTATAATTTTCAGTTAATTAAAAATCTGGAATTTCAGATAAATTTTGAAGACTTGAATCTCCTTTAGACTTTACCCTAAACAAAACAGCATTTTTTGTATTAGATATTCCAGCAATAAGACAGAAAGTTGTTAGCGATTATCTACAAATTGTGTTGAAATTTGCTGTTTGATTGGTTCAAAGAGTCTTATTAGTTTGTTAAAAATTATTTTCATCATTTTTAGTATCAACAAAACATTTTAATGGAAAAGTTACATATTGGATTTGATAACGAATTGAAATTAACAATAGCAATAATGAGGACATTTAAAATCATAATTAATCCATCACCTTCAATTAGGATCAATACTGTTATTTTGTTTTTCACAAAAAGGAAGGTATATAAAAAGTTTTCCTAATTGACAATGGACAATATAATTTTGTGGCATCGTACAGCCGACTTGTGCAAGTGTCAAAAAGACAAAGAATTAAACCCATTTTTTAGAACAAAACGTTTTCCAACTCTTCAGTATACCAAAAAAAATAAAAATCAATGGACAATGGACAATGTTTTTGCTTTATCCCTGAAAATAAGTGGTAACCAGGATTCCCTCGTCAACTTGATAGATGGAAAAATGATTCATTATTCTAAAAAAGGAAAAGATTCAAAAAACAAGTTATTATTGTTCAATACAAATAAGTTGAATCAAATGACGGATTATCATCTTGAGGCAAAATTATCTAAAATGTTAAACTTGAAAAAAGATTTCCATTGAAACATGAACAAAAAACAATCTTCAAAATTTTTAATTAACATAGTGTAATCAAGAAATAAAATGCAGTGTCCCGATGGTTTGGAAAAAGGTCGTAATTTTAACTATAACATAAAAAGGGCACATTTTTTACGTTATTAATGGGCAAAATTGTTTCATGGGTCTAGACGCTTATTCCACTTAGAGTTTGGGCATTATTTTGTACCACACAATTAACAACTTATACAAAACATTCTTAAGTATAGACTAAAGAAAACAATTGCATTATTGTTTATATGCGATCTACTTCTAAAAAATTAAATTTACATTTATTATAAATCTGGTCTGTATAATATATGGTGAAAGCATTATTGACTGAAATCTTGGGTTTTGATCAACCAATCAGATTCATGATGATGTAATTTTCGACCA